>JAGXCT010033707.1:0-61189 GCA_022495035.1 Philopotamus ludificatus | reverse complement strand
AAAAAGTCCACAGATATAAATATTATAAATAATCATTAACATTACTTGTCCGCAATTGCGAAAAAAAAATAGCAACAATATTCGCTCCTGTTGTCATGGGCGCAATATATTTTTCGCTCGCATCCGGTACGATGTGGGAGGTGGGAGCGAAACCTATACTAGTGAAACGTGCCGCGAGAACATTGCCTGGTGTGCGTGTCATTTACGCGTCATATTGATTAGTAGAAATATCACGAATAACTATTTTTATCCTAAGAATAATCAATTTTAATTACATTTTTAAGCATTTTAAGCCAAGAATTAATTTATATTATGACTTCGTATGCTTCGGGTTTATTATACATTAATAAATCTATAAAATATTCTCTAGTAAGTGCGTACCTTTTTTTAATTTTTTAAGTGCAAATAATGTTCTCGTATTTTAATTTATTTACAGATATCACAATTTTTCTGATATATGTGCAAACAATATCTTGTATTTTTAGCAATAGTGTCCGTCAATTTAGAGCCCATTTAGCATTGCAAATTTAAGAATTACAAAATCAAATATATATTTATTAATAAAAGAAGTTGATGTGAAGATATAGTTATATTTTAAAAATTTAAGTTAAATTTCTAGCAGGTCGTTAAATAATGACTTAGGGGTTATTTATGATTGATTAATATTTATATATTCACAGAATTCGTGTCAGGTACAATTTACTCATAAATAATATATACACATATTAATAATTTGAGTATATATTATATATGTGACGAATGAAGGAGTTTGAATTTTCGTCGATTGAAACTTTGTTCTGAAACCGCTTCGTGTTTGTTCAACAAAGACTTGGCTTGATCTAACTACAAGAGCAGAGGGAAGCTTCCAGAGTTGACTCTCGTTGACAGAGATAAAGCAAAGTTATACACGCATCTCTAGACAACGCGGCTTCCAAAACTGGGGGACATATTTAAAATGTGTGCCAAAATCAATTTTGCAAACACAAACAAGATTAAACCGGCATTCTATACTAATAAAGTTTCGAATTTACACCGTCTAGACTGGATAATGTGTCAACCCGATCACCTCGCTTTGCACTCCATACACCGGAGGCTTAAGATCCGAGCATTTCCACCTGAGACCTATTAAACCCACTCGAACATTCAAATCGTGCAATTCGTCGCAATCGACCCGGTAATCTCGTAATTAATTAAAATTTTAATTCAAACCCCATTTGACTATCGTCCGAAATCAATATCGGTTTATTTACCTCGGGTATATGTTTTTATCTCACAACAATGGCTCCGTTCGCCTTTGATAGTTTCAGCTCTTGGCTTTCCTTTCGTCGACTGTAATTCAATAAATTAATGAATGTCAGGACTTTGGACCTCGTTGTTCATATTATTTAGTGGCTCCCTTATCTTTCAATTAAATTTTGGGACCAATCTGTTATTGTCCATTCAACTATTCGCCGCACACAAGGGACGCTGGACCATTACGATGGTCAACAGTATGATAAGACCCAAAAGATACAAATCAACATGATACGAACACTGTACAAACAATAATATAATTATTTTATAATGATAACATGATTAAATTAGCTTTAATCTGTTCATAGTTGAAGGATGGAATAGTAATAGTGAAATCCAGTTACTGCGAATATCCGGTTTCGCTGTGCAAATAACATGGAAACCTGACAAAATACATTTGAAACGCTTCCATTAGTCAAATTACGGCGCGAGGTGCATCTGCGAATTGTAAATAGTTGACCAGATTTGAATTACGTTGTTGCGATTTAACAAAAGTGGCATTTGCAAACTGTATTTTCAACTCAGATAGGGTAATTTGAAAGCTCTCTGGTTCATTTAATTCAACACTATTGAATGAATAACATATATTGTTTTAAAATGAAATTTTATTTTAAAATAAACAAGATAACGTGAGATGTGTTTACTAAATTATATTAAATAAAATATTTTAAATGAGCTATTAGGGATAAAATTTCAGTCAAACAAAAAAAACCTGCAAAAAGATTATCTTTATATGAAATAGTAATTTGTTTTTTGTTGTTAACATCGCTGAAATATTGTGAAAAGTAATATTTAATTCGCTCCATACCATTGGATATAAAAGGAAAACGAAATCTAAAATAATCTCATTTGTAGAAAATAAATAGTCCATTACTGGAAAATCTATTAAGATATAAATCTTCCAAGAAAAATAATGGGGTTAAGTAATCAACCAGGAAATTCCACGTCAACCTCTTGAATGAAAAGCATTAAAAAACATCAATACCAACTAAAAATGGATTAAAAAGTCAGCACAATGAAATGCGACAAACCCAAAAAATGTACTCCCTAAATTATGTTCTGGGATATATTTGGTTCATTACATAAGAGGATTAAAAAGGGTTTCTATTATATTGCACAAGGGACGATGTGTCACAGTCTAATATACACCAGTAATTTTCAGCAATTTTTCAATACACTTATTTTAAATAAATAAGTTTATTGGAAAAAATAAAGGATATAAATAACGCACATCTTAATTTTGTAGAAATTTCTTACCTCGTATAACTCGTATTTGTAATACTTCACGTTTTGTGGATCAAAATGACCGTGTTATACGAAGTCTGAGTGTATATGTATTTCTTTTTACGCCGCCGGTAGACCGACCGCCAAATTCTCGCGGTATGTGTAACTAGTATACGTTTGACTCGAACTTGGCACATCTTATCGGATGCAAGCGAAAAAAACATCCCGCTGATGTAATGGATGCGAATATTGTTGTTTTTATTTTTTTCGCAATTGCGGACAATAAATACCAATGATTAATTATAATATGTATATTTAGTCTTTTTTAGGCAAATACAAAAAGTTTGTGACATGTAGAATTTATATTAAAAGAGTTATCAATCAAGAAAAGTCAAAAACTTGGGGTCCCCAATAGATCGGCTACGTTGAAATGGCAGGAAATACAAATTTAGGGATTGTTATAACCTTTATAGTTAAAAAAATAGATAAATAAATGTTTTAGAGTACACTTAATCTTATTTTAAAATACAGTTAAACCCCCACTAACACTAAAATCGGGACCGCGTAAATTGGAGTCGTGTTATTGGGGGTATAGCCTGGCGCGTGTCGAATACACAGACGCTAGCCAACGTTTGACTGTATGCACCGCACAGACGGCCGCTCGGCTGTGTGTGTGCAGCCGAACCCGTGTCAAATGAATAGTCGGTCTTGTATGTATTCGTCGACCGTCGACCGTCGGCGTGAATGCGACCGCGCAAGTTGGGGTATAGGCAGCGAATATTTCAATCCATCGCGTTATTCGGAATAGTTTAATAGGGGGTTTCACTGTACTGGTGAATAAATTTAAGCTGCTCTTAATTTTCGCATCATTTGATATCAAACATTGACACTCACATTAGCAATATAAGTCAATAACACTGAGATAATGATTAGTGCATTTTCTACAATACTATTAATTCAATACATATGACATTTAACATCAAGTATACGTAGTTTTATATTAAGTTATATGTATATATTTTTTAAATGGGATTAAAACCATAGACCAACGTTGTTTATTTGACAAAAGGATAGCGCGCGAATTCGGTGCAAGAGTTTACGCAAATTTGTTTAATATTGTCTATGGTTTAAATCCGGTGCGGCGGGCATGGCCGGCTTTCGGTTTATTATGACCGAAATAATTGGCAATTTATGTTTGCGAACGAGCGAGATAGCGCCAGATCAATTTAACTCGCATAATGGCTTTGTTTGAAAGCATCCACACGCCACCATCACCTTTTGAAGAGATAAAAAGTGGAAATTTGATTCCACACTCTGACAATGGAATAAACGAGCCGATACTGTCAAAGCTTGATTAAGCTTTTTGAGGGAAGATTACAAACGCAAAAAATATTTACCAACAGACAATAAAAACATACTTTTGTGTAAAAAAGTCGATAATTTTTTTAAAACTTTCATGAAACCATTATGTCATTAATTTATTTATTAAAATGGCATAGCTACCATTATTCACATCGTAGCGTTTTAATATCATTTTTAGACAGCTAAAATTAATTATAGCGGATCTAGTTACAATTTTTAACGCTCTACACACAAAATATAGTTATAATTATTGTCACTAAATTTAACATGATATTAATGATAAGTTTAAATAGAGTTATATGATATGTTAATGTGCTCTGAGAAAAGTATCCCCAGTTAACGCATTATTTTACACTGGCAGCATTGATTTTTTTTGTTGCACTTCTTCACTGGCGGTTATAACACCACAACTATGGAGCATAAGACATGAAAAATATCGAAAATATTTAATTTGAAAGAAAACACATTTTAAAAGGTTTTCCGTTTTAGAATAAACATAAATCTTGTCCCACGAGAGCGCGGTGGAGATGATGAAGAAATAAAACCACAAAGTGAATGTTTGTTCAGCGGCCATACGGTTGTTCGCACAATACCCTCTGAAGCGTTCTTCTTTTACGGGAAACTGGATAAAACAAACTATTGAAATATACATATTGTGCCAACACTCGTTGTTATTATTCCTTTCTTCTCGTCTTGTGTTATATTATACCTGAAGAACTCAGCTCCTCTGAATAACGGTGGAATATTATAATAACTACAAATATGACTCGAAGCAATGCACAAGCGGAAAATTTTGGAAAATTGTAGCTTAACACACCAATTAAAAACACATAAATTTTTAATGTTATAACAATGCAATAAAATACTCACTAAAAAAGACAAGATCAATATTTGAAGCAATGAATATTAAATAAAATGATCCAAATTTCCTTCTCATATTTAAGGTATAATATATATATATATGTATCAAGTTATTTATATTTATTTAATTGTATGGTTAATATCCAAATAATCATGATAAATTTAATACGATTATTATCTGATATCTGAATTAATAGGATATCCCCGAAGTAATTTATGTGGTAACTAATCTTTGCAATCTAATCATTTTATGATAATAATTGTAATTTGAATAATTTACGCGTATAATATGTGAATATAGGACACTATGATAATATGGAGGATATGGTCAGATATCAGACATCACCAACCCAATAACCAATAGGATGTAATTAAAATTTTAAAAAAATCAAAAATTAATTAATTTCGCGAGATCTTAAATATTGCCATTACGTTTATCTTTTATATAAGATTGTATAGTAAAAAAAATATAAGGCTCCGAACCGAAGTCGGAATGAAAAACTGGAGCCGAACCGAAAAGAAATAACGGTTCATATTGATATTTTATAATTTTTCAATAGAAATAACTACATTTAAAATAAAAACATTTAATTTTCTCAAAATATTTATGAATTGTAGTTAAAGATGACGCAATTAAACTATATTACCTTATTTTTACCACTTTGATGCATTTATATTTGATAAAAATTAAAGAGAATTTTTTTTTTGATTTTTTGGATGTGCGTATTTTTTAATTAAGTTGGAGAGTGGAGGTAAAAGGAGTGCATTGGTGATCGTACGGAGAGTGATGTTGATTTTTGTCTGTACTTTTTTGGGGAGTGATATTAGCCTAGTTCCAGATCTGCGATGCGTATAGGATTTGGGGTCGGATTATTGAGCTATATATCAGAATTTTATTTAGTTTAAGGGATAATGAAGTTTTTCTTCCTACAAGTGGACAGAGGATCGCGTTGTTGTTATTAATTTTTTGGATTAAGTTTTCTATATGTTTTTTTCCAAAAAGGTTTCAATCGAAAGTTACCCTAAGCTTCGGAGCTCTGAGGTATATAAGTGTCGTAATAAGCGTGTAGTTTTTATTTGAGTGAAAATTATGTAGTTTATTTTTTCTAGTGAAAATAATTGCCTGAATTTTTTCCGGATTGATTGTAATTAGCCATTTGTCACTCATACTTTTGTAGATTTTTACTGATGGCTTCTGGGCTCCAACTGCGGCTAATTATGTCAGTGTCGTTTGTGTATAGCGTTAGGAGGTAGTTACGTTTATTGTCTGGAATTGGGATATCACTGGTGTATATCGAAAAGAGAAGATGTACTAAGTTTGATCCTTGAGGAACTCCTGCCTTGATCGGGCGAGGAGAAGAAAAGTCTAAATTATTTTTTACGCTAAATTGTCTGTTTGTTAGGAATGGTTGAAATAAGTTTACATATGTGCTAGGGAAATTGGCTTTTATTAAATTAAATTAGACCTTCGTGCCAAACCTTGTCAAAAGCATGGGTGATGTCTAAAAAAATGACGCCAGAGGGTTGTTTAATATTTTATCTTTTCCGACGAATTCTGTTACTCGAAGAATTTGATGACAAGTGGAGTGACCTGGTCTGAAGCCGTGTTGCTCATTCGGAAGTATCTTGAGGTCTATGCATAATAGAAGTATATTATTCATACTTTTTCAAAGATTTTACCAATAGAAGAGAGGGAGCTGATTGGATGGTAGTTTTCTATTAGTTTAGGAGGTTTACCGGGTTTTGGGAGGACAATAGCAATGGTCGTTTTCCATTGTTTGGGAAAATATTTTAGTTATAAAGATGAATTACATATTTTTAGTATGGAGAGGTAAGAAATCACAATAAATATATAATCTACAAAAAGCATAAAGTATAGATGACGCACGGATAGAATATGCTGGAGTTATTTGATTAAAACATTGATGTGATAAAATTCTCTCCCTATATGTTTGTATAAAAAACCTTTGACCTGACATATTGCGGAATTCAATTCTATGAAAATTCCCTTGGTAAATATGCCAGACGAAAATATATCTACCCCTCGCATTATTGCTCCCACATTTTTAAGATAATTTCGTCAAAAAGAGATTATTGCATCAATTCCCGAGTAAACAATACCACAATTAAATCATGGAAGATTTATGGCGCGAAGACAAATATGGAGGAGGCGTCTCTGGCAAATAATTTCGGTGCAAAAATAAATATGGCTCGGGCGGCAAAAGAAGACGGGCGGGCGATGATGAACAGGGGATGCTGGGGTGGTGCATAGACACAGGGGAGAAGTGATATCGATCTGAGTGCGTGCTGGAAGGGTTGCACAACTGCTGTACGTACTGTCTGGTGCTAGATAGCGTTTAGCATGGACGACTGCCTGTGTTTGTGGCTTAACCAGTGGCTTCCGTGTGCTCAGCCACGGGGTAGAGTCCTCCCCTGACAATGTCTGCATTTTAATGAAAATTATTTCCGTTTATCAGCGTCTAACTGCAATCGTAGAAAGGTGGATGGGGTATTGGATTTAAGATTCATTGATGTGGACAGATTTGAGCTAATGATATTAACCGAGGGATTTAGTATCACGAATAAAATGAATTTATTTCATTGCGAATCTGTGATTTTAATATAAATACAATTATTTAAATGTTAAAATTGTTGATATGACGTGTTTCTGCTACAAACCATATCCGTTTTTGTGGCATTTTAAGCAGAGTTTCACTCCTCCATCAAAATAATTCGCATAAATTTGATTCAGCTGGTTAATTTTTTATATAATATTTTTGTTAAAACATTTATTTGGAGAGATCATAGATATTTTGTTCAGTGTCGCGCAAAAATTCGCAACGCTCCAATAAACAGGCAAAGTGTTCAAATTCATTGCATTGAAATATACGCCTTTTCTATGTTTGATATATTTATTTAAAAAAGACAGAACACCGTGAAAATATTTTATAATATGGAATACATAAAGTGTAATATTATTATCATATTTCCAGACCAATTTCTCAATATTAAATAAATATTTGGATAATATATCAATATAATGTACCTTTTAAATATATATAATACAAATTTAAGAACCATTGAGTAAATGAATGATATTTAGTGGCATTATATTGATTTTAACGTTTACAATAATATTTTCATATTAAATTTAATATGACACTAAACATACAATTATAATTATTATTGATAATAATCAGATGGAGCCGAGTTTTGGAAATATAAAGGATGTGATATTAATAATTCTTTCCTTCATCACCAAAAAAAGTGGACATATTCTGTCCTCATCCTTGTTATCATGCGATAATTCTTTGAAAATCCAAAACCCATTTTAATTTAATTTTAGGTTTAATTCATCAACTGTAAACTGTGAATACGTTGCTATTGGAATTTAAGGGTTGTTTTAGGTGAAAATATACATTTGATAAAGTCATCTTGACTTTTAAAAAAAAAAATATATATTCTAAGAATAAAAATAGTTGTTTATAATATTATTATAACTCGAACTCGGCACATCGTACCGGATGCGAGCGAGAAAAAAACATTGCAAAACTTTTGTATTTTTTTTTCGCAACTGCGGACAATAAAGGGCAATGATTATTTATATTATTTATTCTTTAGACTTTTTTAGATAAGTTTAAAAAGTTTATGACATGTTGGAATTATATTGAAAGAGTTATTCGAGAAAAATCAAAATCTTGGGGTCCTAAATAATCACGGCTAAGTTAATAGTAGAAAAAAGTAAGTTGTCCCTTACTCTTAATATTAAAAGCCTTGGTACACCCATCCCTCGTTTAACACAGAAGATAGGTTCTGCTAGATCACCGTGTTAAATGAAACCGTGTTAAGCGAGACTAACAAATGTATGAAAAAGTGAGGATAGGTTATATTTTATAAATATTAAAGAAATAGATAGATAGAACTGAAAATTTATTGAAACATTATGAACATAGAAAAAGATATTATTCGATGTCACTAGAAGATATTAATATGGGGATTTTACTTCTTTTTATTGGCTAAATGTCTTCGTCCTAACTACTTTTGATTACATTCTCTGTTATGTTCCGTCGTAGTTAAAAAAAAACGGTAATCCGTGATTGTTCATTTGTTTTGATATTCTTGTAAATCTCCTCATATCTTGCAACGCAATGTTTCATTTCTCATTGAAATTTCAAAAGTCGATCCATATCTGGATCATTATTTAGGAAATGCATTTCTATATTTCTTGCCATTTGCAACCCATCTTTTATTGTTTTAGCAGTAATCGTTGAAATTGGACCAGAACTTTCAGTGTCGCTTTCGCTATCGCTTCTGATTTCAGGAGGAGCTCTTGTGGTCATACCAATTAATTCTTCTTCATTTAACTCCTGCTCTTCAAATAATTCATGAATTTCGATGGTAGCTAAATCCTCCAATCCCTCACCTCATATTGAACGTGCGATATTAATAATTTCTACAAAGTCCCTTCAAAGTCTAACGTGTACAAAGCAAGATTTAATCGGATTTATTTTTTCAACAAATCTGAAACCGTGTTAAAGCGAAACCGTGTTAAGCGAGTATCGTGTTAATTGAGGGATGGGTGTATTTGTTTTTTTTTAATTCTCATTAAAACATAAAGATATATAAATCTATTTTAATACCGTCCTTAATACTCACACAGGTATCGCAATCCTCGACTACCAAAATCCATTCTTAGTCTATCAAATTATCCTCCCCAAAAGTTATAAAAAAAGGAAGATAAAATCAAAATCAGACTACCGTAATTACCACTCGAACGCCATCTCATCCTCACTTTATTTCATATTCCTAATTTTATATAAATAATAATAATAAAATAGAACATTCACAAGTGATTCCGATGAATAGGAAAAAAAACTAAACCATACACCCTCGAATATATGACTTTAGGGTCACTTGTTTATAAAAGAAAATTGTTACGACCCTCAATATTTTTTTTTATCTAATCTATAGTAATCTAATTTTTTTTGACATTTTAGAATTGTTTTTTGGTATGACCAATCGATAGAAAAATATTTTTTTAGCATAAAAATGCTTAATTTTCATATACTATTTACAAAAAAAATGTTTATTCATATTTTTACAACGGAATTTACATTTTTAATAACGGAAAAGATCCAAGAAGGCGCAAAGAAGCGTATTTTAAAATTATGATGAAGTTATTATACAACAAAATTGCTTTTATCTCTACTAGCGTTTTAAAAAATATATCAATAGGGTGTCTATCGATAAGTAATATCTTCTAGTTTATTTAATTCTAATCGCAAACAATCATAAACGATTTGAATCAATAGCCACTCAAAAAAAATTATTTTCCGATTTATAAAATACAATAAGATTAAATACTTCTTTGTTGTGCGTTTTTTTTTTAATTAAAGCCAACAAATTTTGATGAAATGCCCAATTTGCCATGACAGGCGACGCATATCAAGTTTATACTCAAGTTATCGAGTATAACGTAACATGAAAAAAATGTGTTGATAAGCAATGAGTGGCTGTCGGTGGCAGGCTTGCGCCGAGCTCAAAATAATTACGTCTTCCGAAGATGTCGGTGTGATTGATGACTACAATCATAACTTCTTTTGACAGATACCCGAACATATTGAAATATCAAACACCCTGCCGTACGAGTGTATCTTTTCAATGAAATTTAACGGTAATGGATGAGAAAAAAAATTGTAAAAGCAGTCGATACCCGGAGCCATTGGTAAGGGCGCTCTGAGTGACTTGTGAATTTTTATCAATAGCTTATAAGTTCATTGAATTTATTGAATATGATCTTTTAAGAAAATAAATTCGATTAAAGCCGAGCGAGTAATGCGAGAGGAGGAGCAATTGCAAACGATTTAACAATTTCCCATCGGAATAGGGATTATACGTTTTTGCAAAAATTATAAACATGCAACGAGATTATCTCGGAAAATTTGCATTCTGCACAAGGATTATGAACGTCCTGGGACTGCAGACTTCCGCTCGGAATAAGTCCTTAATCCAATTAAATACATAGTGCAACAATAAAATTACTATCTAAAGCAGACTAAGACATAATATTTTTTTATTAAAAAAATGTATAAAAATACACTTCTCGGAAATATCAAATTTATTATTCGCCTGATATTAAATTTTGATATATCCCATCTGAGCTGTTGCTGAGGATAAGGACATATGATTTTAATATGAAACGCTTCGGCTCGTATTCAGCGAAGCAACATGTTGTTATTGTACATCATTTTAATATTACTGTAGCGATTTCGGATTAAAATGTTGTATAATACAAAATGAGTCTATACTTGCAAAATAATGGAGCCAAGTTTTTCATTTTCGAATTCATTTATCACAGTTGTCGACGTGCACGTATGTTGATAATATCATTTAATCGTATTTGCATGGAAATATCATTAATATTTTTCTGCATCATATATCATAAAACCCATTTTTTTTAACATATTTCAAGGCAAATCTATTATTATTTTTTTTAGAATAATTTTAATGATGTTCACTAACAAAAAATACGATTTTCATGTAATACGATATATAATTAAGTGAACGGGAAATTTAATAAATAAGCTTTATGCAGTGAAATTGCTTTTTATAATTTTTAATGTAATTTTAAATATAATCCCAATATGCAATAATCTAGATATTGATATTTATTAGTTTAAATCATAAGATCGGAAATTAGCGGAGAAAAATCGTTTGTTTTTTTAATTGATGATATTTCTATTTTTATTTCAGATATTGATGGAAATCCATAAAATAATAGAGAGGCAAGAGAAAAAAGTTCCCAACTCAGTACAAATATAATTAATTATAATTCAATAAGATTTAAATAAAAATAATTTTCAAATTATAAATAAAAATTAAATATCCAGACATCTTGATTTGATTAAAAGATGATTTTTTTTAATATTACAAGTTAATTAAAATATATCAAAATGCAAAAATATTTTCTTTACCCTGCAGATATTAAGATTTTCAAGGATATAAGCCAGTGGTTCTCAACCTCTTTGAAGTCACGGTGCACTTTTAATCATGGAAAAAAATGGCGGTGCACCAGAATTAAGAGGTCAAAAAAATATGTGAAAATAATTTTTGTTACATATTTATTTTTAAAAAAATAATAGTTACATACTAAATTACATAAAATTTTTTTGACATATTTTCTTTTTAAGTTAAGTTATATATATTAAGTTATTAAGTTATATATAAGTTATATAAAAAAAATGTTATAAAATATAATATAATAATTTTTCCTTAGAAAAAAATTTACGCGTTTTATTAAAAATATTGTATTAATATTTGAAGGTGAAGGAAATCTAGAAAGGGGGTCATTTCCCTCCCGCCGATTCGACTAAATCGAAATCACATTAACCCTTCCGTCTACTTACTACTTCGGTTTTTACTATTTTGCGGGTTTTTTCGTTTTTACCCATTTTTTTCGCGGTGCACCTGCAACATGCTCGCGGTGCATCGGTTGAGAACCACTGATATAAGCATTGATATGATATAAACATCTGTTTGTCCATATATCCGTGGGTTTAAATCTTAGTTTCTTTTCCTATTCATTGGAAATCACATAATATGTTGTATTTTATTAACATTTTTTATTTTTATTGTTTATATAAAATTAGGAAAGAGGAATAAAGTGAATTATGGGAGTCTGATTTGTATTATGACTTTTTTTCTTAACTTTATCCTGGGGATAATTTGATATGCTGAAAATAGATTCTGGGAGTCGAGTATTGTAATACTTGTGTGAGTATCACAATATGTGAGAAGGGTGGTATTGGGATAGATTTATACTTAATAATTTTCTAATTTCTTCAGAATGAAATTGGGAGGATTTGGATCCAAAGTAACTCATGGAGCCATTTTTTTAGCATCTAAATTTTGATTATCTTAATAAATAATATTGTATAAATCTAAATACACTCAATTTTATTGTTCACAGATACGTTCCATCAAAAATCGCGTAAAAAGATATTAATGAAATTCTTAAAAATAAATTATACAAAATATTATCCATTAGTTAATAAAATTCCTTAGTTTTATTACTTTTTAATCCATTGATCATTGGGTTTTGTGCCCGGGACGTAACAACGAGCGAAATTGATAATACATATATCATTTCTGGGAATCGTACAAATAATTCGTGTAAAAATATACGATTTGTTCTTTTTAGTGGACTGTTATTTCAAAACCGTGTATAAATGAACTCAAGTGCAATTAATAGTCGGACAATCTAATATATTATAATCTAATATAATATATTATAATAAATCATTAAGTTTTCTATGAAACTTCTATAACGCCAAGTTTTTTTACGCTTACGTATTTTATTTAACGAGAGCTGATGTGATTGTATTTTATATTTAAATTTCGAAAAGATATTATTTCTTTAATATAAAATTAATATACTTTTAATATTATTCGAATAAAGTAACTAATTTATGTAATAAGTGTAGAGAAACACATTACATTTTTTGTCCCTGAAGATCACCATATCGAATTAAGTCTCACACCCCTTCTTGTACATCCACGCCCTGCGTCCTCGTTTTTTTTTTCATAATCCTAACGAGAAATTCTATCAGGTCGCATGTTTTACGAACTTTATTATATAAAAATGTAAAGGCGTAACGCCTTTTATTAAATATGGGCGTCCTTGCGGCCCCTAACGCACATCGCGTTATAAACGTGAATGGTTTAGTGGTTGGCTGTAATCAACCGTAAACACGAAAGCGTTTTATGTGGAACCTAGCAACAGGTGCGGTTCACTCAATCTCGGAAAATTACAGCAAAATCTTGTCGTTTATTGGACCCTCGATGCACTTTATTACTTTATTGCAAATGGGCATTGTTTGCCTCCCCGGATGTCTGAATTAAAGGCGCCAGGTGTGCCGCGGATTTAATCTCCTTCGTAAATTAATTCAGTTATCGGAGATACTGTGGGGTGTAACATTCGTTTTCCACATTGTATTTTCGTTTTTTTTTCGGATGGCAACATTGCTTTTATAATAGAACGTGTTGCTAGGAAACAAATATTAAATGTGGCGATGAAATAGCGCTGTGGACATTTGGTCGGTTGGTTTCAAAAGCGTCTGATGTGTGGAATTGAATTCCATCCTGGACAAGGTATTTGAATTGGGAATACGTTGATGCGATCTATTAAGAGAACCATACATTTTTTATTAGCTATGTATATTTTATATTATAAGAGTTATTAAATAACCGAGAATATATTTTTACTAAGGCTTGAGTAAATTAATTTAAAAAATCTCCTAAACAATTATGGCGAATATTTTATAAATAGAATAATTTTACGGATGATAGAACGACGAATTTAACCTTAGTAATTTAATAGAAAATATATTCATTATTAATAAAATATGAAAAACTCTTTCATTTTTAGAAATATTTTTTTTATCAAGTTTATCATTAAAAATATCAACTATTGATATGAGAATAAAATTCTAGATCGTGAATTCATAAATTGTAATAAAAAAAAAAACACAAAAATGATGTCTATGGATCGTAGTTATAATTAGTTCATAATTTTATTACTGTTTCAAATGATAGATATTTAGTTTAAGATCTAGTAAAGCGTAATTTTAAAATATTCGTAGCTTAATTGGTTGAAAATAAAATACTATTAATCAAACCATAATATCTATAAAAAGCTTTAAAAGCTTACGATTGTGGAAAACTCGCGAAATTATTTGGCGCCCAGTCTAAATTATTCATTGTTACGAAGAATAAATTAATAAAAAATAATTTTCTGATATATCATAATTAATAGTATTAGGTATAATGAGAATAGTTCATTTTCTCGCGTATCGGCAATTAAAACCTATACAGACAACATTATCTATCTATAGCGTTGAGATAGAAACCATGCTATACAAATCCGCCTTATAGAAGACTAAGCACCCATACAAAATTTAGGGTTAAATTTTTTTAAACGAAATCAATACTTAAAACATTTTTTCAATCGCATATTTTAAATGACCTTGTTCTATTTTTAATTTGCACACACGCGTGTGTTATATTTTATGGTCAACCAAAGGTCATTGACCTTTATTTCGCGCGGCAATGTATTACATATTTGAAAAATATGTAATTTGATCTTAAAATGTATCTTTTTGTAGAAAACGGCGGCCTAGAAAAAAGCGCTATAAGAGGTACTGCCTACATAGGGTGCGCTATAAGAGGATTAACTGTATATATCTAGAACAGTACGTTTACATAATATAGTGATGTCTATATTCAAAAAATAATTTTATTTAATTAAATGGAATAAGTTTTAACATTTATAGATCCTATACCAGTGATGGGTAATCTATGACACACGTGCCAAACACATCGTTTCAACACATGGGGCACCCAATTTGGTAGAAAGAATGTGGGATTTCTAAAAAATGTTTATGGAAACAATTAGACTTAAAAATAGCCGCCAAACTCCTTCACAGACAAGTATTTTCTGCATTTTCACAGAGAGATGATTCAATTTATAGCTGATGTTTAATAACGTGAAATGGCACAGCCGAGGAAAAATAATTGAGCGATTTGTGGGGTAGTGTGTAGAAATTACGATATTTTTTTTGAGGATAGGTAATTGACGAAATTTCCTAAGCACAATTTTACACGTGCCGCTGTTCATATTTAAAATTATAAATTATAAATCTGGAAATGAAAAGTTGTTTGGAAAATGAAAAAGAGTGTTGACATTACAAATAAGATGTGTGGAGTGCTTGAAACAAATTACCGGACACATTAAAATGTTCTTCTGTGTACTTAAATGAGACTTTATACTCGGCGTTAAACAATATAATATTAAAACAAATAAAGAAACCGACAGATAGATTTAGTAGCCCTTACTTGGGTTTGAGGTTTACGAAATATCAACCGTCAGTTAAGGGTTAAGTGAATACATATATACAAATACATCAAATTCAAAAGGTTAGCTATTTCCGGGTTGAAATAAAACTATGCATATAGGTAAATATCAAATAATTGTTCTCGTACATGGAACAAATTTATTTTGTTATTTCTCAAGTGAAAAGTTTTGGTTCCAATTGTTTCCTGGCCGCAAACAGTTTACAATTCAAGTGAGTTAAATCAAATGTTAAACGAATCTCTCGTTTAATATAATACAAATATACGTGAATACATCGATTTTGAATTTTATGGAAATTTAATAATACATGTATATTATATAGTATTTATGTGAGTGCTCTTTAATATCAAATACTCGTAGTTGTTATTAATATTAATATTTTTTAGGTAGGCAGTCTTAAATTGCGTATTATACACGAATATTATTATTTAAATTATCCCCGTAAACTTTTTTTGCTTGATTTATGAAAGTTGATAACGTATAAATTAATATTTGATACTCGAGCCATAAAGTAATAGACTTGTCGGAGCGGGCTCGGTGTTGCCATTGCGCCGCGCGGGAAATTCAAATTTACCCTCATCGCGCTAATAAAATATTTACGTTACAACTTTCCTCCGATACAATACGCCGAAAAATAATGGGCCACCATACAGAAGGACCACCACTCGAAGAGAGCGGCGCTAAAAAATTTTCGATGGCGTATCGAGGGACGAATTCGCGTCAATTACCGTTCGCGGCAATTGCCAAAATTTTTATCTAACTTTTCGTTTGAAGTCCCCGCCGTTTTTGCACAAAAATTTTCGGTCGTTGAACATTTTTCACTCATACCAAATTGCCGTGGCCCTAAGTGCTTCTGATAAAACAGAGTTACGAAAGGAACACACTTAAAAAATACTGAGCCGTACTTTTTTTAAAGGGAATCAATATACACTTGGGCGCGTGGAAGCCTCCTACGACGACGGAAGAGGCGGGCCCCCGACACAGGGGCGGAGGGCGCGCGGGGTGGCGCAGCCCCCACGGGCCCCTCAGTTTTGCGGAGGGCATCGCGCCGGGAGCACGTGGGCTCGTAGCTACGCCGCTTACGATGTCATCGGGAAAAACGGAAACTTCCAAAGTGCGATACCAACTTGTGGAACCGCTTTAAAACCCGAATATATTAAGCACATCCAGTGAGATGACTTACATCTCACCGACTTACTTTAACCATAATTACAAATTGATATTCATCCCGCTGATTCTGGCGTTGGCTGTCACAATATGTATCCTGCTCTCAGTCAAACATCCAATTTACTATCCGTCTTTCACTCACACTGAAATACTCAACAGGATAAGAACGAAGGCTTTGTCTAGAGAGGAGAGGAATCACACGAAAAAGTACAGAGAGAAAGAGGTGATATATAACTTTTTTTCGAACGCATCCAGAAGCTTGATCGCCATGGAGATAAGAGCCAGGAGATTAGAAGACAATATAAAGAGAGTCAGAGAGCATACCCGGACATTGCTATGGAAAAACAAGGACAAAGCGCTGTGGAAAATTTTATTCAAAAACATCAGCAAAAATGTGGCCATCCGCCATCAATTCCACAGTCACTCCCGCCTGGAGAGCATCATGGACGACGACAAAAGACACAAGTACCACATAAACAAACACGATTACGAATACAAATCTCGCGCCAACGACGAATATCTACCCAACGAGGAGAGTGATAACTAAAAAACAACATTATTCAAAAGTGTGATAAACTTGTGCCAAAGTATATAAATTATTTCAAGTGTACATAATGTAAATATAAAAAGGGGAGATAAAGCTGAAAATATCAAAGGTAAGATTTTACAAAGTAAATTTTCTTAGAATGCGCTTAGGACTATAAATATAAATTAATTATCGATAACTTTAGTCGAGATTTAGACATGCGATAGCTGAGAGTATACTTGTTGCCTCCAATTACTTAATATTGCACAAAATGTTTTAAATGCGATTTTAAATATTGATCAAACAAACATATGCATATAAAATTATCATTTGTTTCGTCAGTTATAAACGTATAATAATACCAACGGCATATATTTTTTTAAATAAGCATATATCATACAATTCAGGTAAATATTAATATTTGATCCATTCATTATGAGATAACACTTATCGAACCATATAATTTATATTGATTCGTAATTATAGGAATCAAAAGAATATATAATGTGTGCAGTTACAAATGTAACGGTAAGATTTTTAATATAATATGAAACATTTTAATATTCACCCCCATCAATTCACGCCGTGTCTGTTTTTGCACGATCTCACTTTTATCCGTTGACGTAAAAATATATTTTTTAAAAAATGCAATCGTTCGCATTCCGATTTGTTATGCGAGCGACTGAAATAATAATTTCTATGGCAACTGAAATCAATAAAAAAAAAAATTGGAAATTGTGCTGATGGTGCTTGGTGTTGTTAATAAACCAAATCCTTCGAAGAATATTGGCAAAGTTTTGCTATTGTTTTCTAAATTAGAAAATAAAGTTTTACAATACATTGCAAATACCAAATCTGCTATTTTCAGCAAGGCTTATCAAGTATTTGCGAGAGATATTAAGAAATACGATTTTTTTAAAAATGATTTACGCGTTATTTGATATAATCTAAGTAAGGTATCGTTAAGCGCTTAATTGATAAGAAATCTTGGATTACTAGAGTCCTTTTTCAAAATTGGTTTACTACATATTTTTGTCTATTCGTAAAACGTTACTATGATCTCAAAAAAAATAAACAAAGGTTTATTACATTACAGTGGCCTTCATGGGGCGGGTCTTTGCCATCTGGAGGACACCTCCGTTTCAATCATGATGTCATGACTGTGACGGAAGTTCTCCAGGTTATCTTGGCTCTTCGAATACGGATCTAATCGCCAGCCAAACCCCGGGAACCGAGCTGTCACGCGCGGATTGTAACAATAATAATCAGACGAGGTTATGGCCAATTCGTATTTAATTCACGGTCTGATCGGGTGCTACGGGCATCTCGGCATAATTGGCCTGGATAGCGGCCTGGCTCCTCATAGCTCCGTAGAATCTACGAAACTACGATTGTGCCCAACCGCCATCGCCACCACGTCTAATACCGGCACGCGACAACACTCGACTTTATTACTGTTCCATATATCTACAATCCATCCTATCACCGGTCGGACTTAAATACTTCAATTTCGGTTGAAATAGTGCCGATGGGGTATATATGGCGAATAACTCTTTTAATATAAATCCTACATGTCAAAAACTTTTTGTATTTATCTAAAAAAATCTAAAGAAAAAATATAATAAATAATCATTTAGTTTTTTTGTCCACAATTGCAAAAAAAAAAATTAAACAATATTCGCTCCTGTTGAAACGGGCGCCATGTTTTTTCTCGCTCGCATTCAGTGCGATATGCCAACTGCTAGCGAAGCGAGACATCGCCTAGTGTGTCTGTAATTTACGCGTCATATTGATTAGTTAAAAAATCAAAAATCCCGACCAAATTATGAAGAATAATCCATTTAAAAAAATAAATGATTAAGAATTCATCAATATTTTTGACTTGAAATGCTTGGAGTCTCTGATAGACCCCCTTCGGATGACTCGATTGATTTTGAGTCGCCGTGACGGATCGATTATTGATATGTATCTATCACTTCAACAACTTATTTACAAAACAATCTCGAATATAAAGAATCGATTGTGAAATTTTAGACAAATATAACATCGTAGATAGGTAATATCGGATATAGGAAGGGTATTGAGGAGATGCCGCTGGATTCTGGCAAGAGCCTTATCAACGACGACTATCAAGAACTAGCAGAGCTAGGAGAACTTTATTGAAATAAATGACGTTGGACAACTTCATAAAAAAAAAAAAATTCAAAGGAGCCTTCATTGCAATAATGAATGCTGAATTTTTATCAAAACTTTCTATAGCGCCGATATTGGAACCATGCTATAGAAACCCGCCCTATAGAATACTAGATACCCATGCAAAATTTGAGGTTCAGGTTTTTATTTATATAGGTTTTTTGTATTTTGTAAATTGTACGAAATCAATACAGTAGACATTTTTCCATTTGTATATTTTAGACGACCTTGTTATATTTTTAGTTAGTTCACGTAAGGACTCTCTATAGCCGGGAGCGCTATAGGAGGGTCGACTGTATTATTATGCAAATTAATACAAAAACAACTTAAAATTAAAATTGTTATTATAAACCTATCCTAAGCGCTAAACGATGACTTACTATACTAGAGTCGAGGGATGTTATAACTTGCAATTTATTTTTTATTATAAACTAAACAACTATAAAATATAACGAAGAACGACTAGAGAATATGACGGATTTTTAATAACATCTCAATTCAATTTACTTTTCATATATTGGCTCATCAACGCCATATGTTCGATAGATGGGCAGCTGACAACTAAATGAAAATCCTTTCCGGTGAGATGAAATTGCCTCACCATGGTTGATGAGTTTACTTACATCTGCAATACGACCTCTTTGGTGTTATGACATCGTTCAGTTTTAATTATAAGCTTTAATTCGGTATCACCAGGGCTTAAAAGCTCTTGAGTTTATCATATAGAAATCCATATATAACATCTTACTTATTATTTTTTTATGTGATTTTAAATGATATTCATTACAGGTTCTATACTACTTTACTGTACTCTTGATTTAATATGAATTTTTAAAAATGGTTATCAGACATTTTCATCATAATTTTCGAGGAAATTTTCAGTCTAAATTTTTGTAAAATGATTTATAGGACTGATAATTGACTGATGAATCCTAGTAATTGTCTATTTATTGATAAATGCAAACGGGAAATTATTTTTTTTATATAAAAAATAGTTAGATTCATATTGTAAAGAAAATTTCGTATAAATCAGGGCTGGGCATTATGTTGGGTCCGCGGGCAGCCGGAGGTCCATTAAATAGATTGCACTTGACCGCGGAAACCATTGCGAAATTAAACTTTTCCAAAACCGCAATTTTTCTATTTACCCGACCGCGGCCTCCTATATTTCGATTCAAACGAGCGTAATTAATCACATTACAAAAGTTTTCGGCCGGGCGATAGTATTTGAAAATTCGCAATTACCATTTTGTCGGAAAAGTCCCAGGTGTAAATAAAATGAAAACGCGAAAGTCTCGGACCCCGCTGATGAATAATTTGATTGAAACGCCGAAGAACTTGCGAAATATTCATCAAATTATTAATATAAATACAATACGGAGAGGGCTTTGATAATGGCAGCGAGGGCTCGTGACCAAATGAATCTGTTGAATTTCAACAACGGGTATTTGTTTGCCAAACTCGAAATTGAAATATACAAATATTTATGCGAATATAATAATAATGGAGATTTGGCGATGTCGCGACTAATGAGATGGATTTTTTATTCTGTCATTTCGTCAGAAAAAAAAACTTGATATATTGCATTGAATTAAATATATCTTCATCGTAATATTCAGAAAATGTTAAATTTTAAAAGGGCTTATTTATACGGGAAGGGTGTAGGTGGATTGATGATTTTCCTCGTATATATTCGAAATGGGCAGTTAAAAGGTTATTTACATTGAACGGTGTTTGAAGCATTTCATTATTAAAAATGTATTTTTCACATTATGTATGCTTTCTATTTTTATTTTTTTTTATATTCAGATTTGATCTCGCGTTACATATGGCTCATACATATTTATATATCTACGTATATAAAATGTTCGCTAGAGATAGACGAGCTCTAACAAACAGTAAGCTTCTTAATAAAGACTTATTCTATTTGTTGAAAAAATCTCCGATCTCTTTATTCGGAAAATTGCCAGGTCCCCGGGGCACCATTTCCCATTTTCCGATAAACTTTCACATTTACCAGATGATTTTCAATATCGTTTGTAAATAAATACGACGTTTGAAAGAATATGAAATGGAATAGGCTTCGTATGCCGGAACCTTTCGCAACTATACGTATTGAGAGTAAAGCATGATAAATATTGTTTTGACTGACTTTTTCCCAATTTTCTTGGATACCCTCCAATTTATGAAATACGTACATAATGGAAAGATGGCGCATTCGCGTATTTGTATATCGCAATGATATGTAATGTTGGATATTTAATATATTTCAATACCAATAAACATATCTGATGTAGCAGCACGTTATAAATCAAGACGTTTTTCCATTATCTCCATTTTTCACAGCGAATGGTACGTAATCTTTATTGTTTTTATTTCTGTTTTACCTTTTTTATACCTTCTCTGATATCTGTCATTTCCTGTTTTATACTTTTTCGCGTTAAATTGTGTAGACATAAAATATCGGTAGACATTTTTATTATTTTATCATAACAGTAAAACCAAAAATGGAAGGTGTAATTGTTTGGCTTCGAATTCAATTGAAAATTTTGCGGAAATATAAGTCTTTCCTATGCGGAGATGTGTACAAAGAATAATATATGGAAATAGTGAAATCTTTTCCATAAAATTTCATTTTTCAGGCGAAATAATATGAAATTTATGGTATATTTCGAGAAATAAACCTCCATAATATTTTTTTTTTATAATCTGTATTTAAAGTTTTATTTTTTATTAAAAGTTACAGTCAGCTCTTCAATAACGTTTCCTCTCAATCACTATTTTCTACAAAATGCCTTGTCAACTAAAGAGCATTGAGCTTTATTTCGCTTGGCAATGTATTATATATTTACGAAATATATAATTTGACCTCGAAAGTATTAGCATTTTGTAGAAAGAAGCAATTTAGAGGAAACGTTACAGGAGGGCTGACTGCATTTCGCTTGGAATAGTAAATATATTTAATCAATATAATAAGATATGCGCAATAAAAATTGACGCTCTTGCTGAAAGTATAGCTCGAAAAATTTTAAACTACCAATCTACTGGAAAATCATTTCGTTATTATTAATGCCTTAAGAATTGAGTATCGCAATACACAAAGCCTTCGATTTATGTATAAAAAAATATTTTTTAAATTTATCATGCTCTGATTGATGTAAAGCTCTGATTATCTGGATAGAAGATGAAAATGTATAATAATTTTAAGAAACAAATCCCACTACTTTTTTAGATATTTTTCAACTAGCAAAGGATAGCTAGACGGCTTTTAAAAGTACTGTTTTTTTTAAATCTCAGAATAAAAGGCGAACCTGCCTTTATATAATGTCAATGAAACTAGATTAAACTGGAAGAAAATGCTAGTGGTTTTAAGGTAATAAAGATTTGGGTGTTGATATTATTACTCAGTAATGCATCCATTTTCAATTATTGAACTATCGCTGATCAACCCAGCTCATTGAAGGGCATAAACATAGACTATACATTGGAATAAACGACAATATTCGCTTCTGTTGCCATGGGCGCGATGTTTTTTCTCGCTAGCATCCGTAAACTCCGCATGCGAGTGAAACGTACCGGTGACACGTCCCGTGTTTTTAAACCTTGTATTATTATATTTTAGAGGAATCGATTCCAATGGCGCTAAACGAATTTACTTTTGATTTATCTAAAATAGTAATGTTTTAAAAGGGTGATTTTATATTTTTTTGGTGACGTTACGCGGGTTTGGGGAGATTTAGAATTTTATTGGCCAATGTTTTACTAATATATGTTCCATTTGTATATTCTCAATACTTCTCAATCGATTTTTTTGATAAAATCTTTTTTTACAGTTTTTTTTCTAATAAAGAAGTCACGATCTTCGTATAAAATTATTTACCAATAGTGTAGAAGTAAATTGAGAGTCTAATTCATTGGAATTAAAGGACCTAAAATACGTTTTTCTATGATATGTATATATCGCACGAATAAGATTTTGTTCACATATTATATATATAAAACTGGATAATAAATATCTCGTATTGTATTTTATGATCTTCTATCTTACTAATGCTTCGAATTTTATATTGCAGGCGTTAGCAATTTCTTAGACATGCAATAAAAACATTAGAAAACCGTTGCTACGCAAGAGAGTGATACATCGCACGTTTCGCAGAAATACTGTATTTTCTCCCAAATATTAAGGAGGATGATGGATGAAGGGTGAAAGGTAAGAATCACACTACAAATGTATGACGTGGCGTCTTCAGGTTCCTAAAAGCACTCTGCTTCCCGGCCCGCATCGATGTCGATACGACCGAATTTTTTTACGAATTCTTTTTTTTACGAAATTTTTCCATTTTCCACGAAAGCCTGCGCTGTTTGCTGTGTCAGAAATCATGCTCCGGAATTTCGGTCACGTGCCGGCGGTATTTCGCAAAAGGGCGCGAAATTAGATGAGGGAAGAAAATATGAGAATTGAATGAAATCAGATGAGGGATCCTTGTTTTTATTGTATACGCGGATTTCGTTTATCCGAAATTCATAGTGCGATCCGGGAAATATTACTAGGGAGCCGACCCATGAATGACAATGAATTGACGAGGCCTGCCTCGAGTATGAACTAACTCGATTATGGCGCGGTGCCTCGCAGACTGGAAAGATTTAATATTTTTTTTATCATTTGAAATTTATATGTCGCTCAGAAGAAAAATAAATTTAATATCGCAGTTTTAAAACAAAAATATTTTATGAACAATCATAATTTTTAAATAAATACATTTTTTTTTTGCTGAGAACCGGAAATTTAATTTAAAGGATAAACGAAGGAAAAACGTCGTAAAACCGGATGATTTTCATATTTTTATTTTTAAGTCATTATTCATTTTTATTTAAATACATTTAAGTGTCAAAAATCAGACGGAATTGAATTTAACACTTCTGATTGTATGTGCATTCAAATACACGTCTCTGGCTTAATATATCATGCCGCTTAATCCACTCTAGTACCACCTCAGTTATTTGGTATGTATATATTCTATTCTAAGCCAACAGCAGTGTAGTGGCATTAATTATGTATGTATACATAGTATTAGAATCAGCACCCCATGCTAAATAATGCATTTTCTAGAATATGCTAAATTAATTTCCACCATCTTGCAATGGGAGACAAACAATGGCAACGTGCTGATTTCCACCGCGCATATGTGCGCGTTATTATTCTTTATTGGAAAATCGTGTTGAAAAAAAAGGTATAAATGTATTTAAATCTCAGTCTTTTGTTGTTCGCTTTGATCGGCCGCAGAATTTGGCGAAAAGTTAATGGAAAAATGTACTGTTTAATGTTGGCACTTAAAGCTTTACGATTTTGGTTTCGTTGGGCGTTTAATACCAAAAAAGGTAATGCGTCGGTGACGAAGGGTGAATTTTTTTTGCTCGTTCGCTGAAAAAAAGCTTAGATACGCAAAATTCTAGTGAAAAAAGTTTCATTCAATCGATGGGACCGCAAATCGACGACTGTGAGCGAGAGTAAAATGTCCAATATCGGCATCGGCGGGCAATTTGGTATCGTCGATTTCCCACGGGTCCAGAAATGATATTAATGATGAATTTTGAAGCAATCGTTCACGTGTGGCCGATAACAAAATCTGTAATCAATGATGTCGGACCCACGATATATATTTTTGTCATTTAATCTGAATGACCCCAAAGAACGAAGGGTCATTTAGATTAAGCATAAGTACAGTCAAAGCACTTTAAATTTCTAGTTTGTTTTTATTTTATCTTCTTGCATCCCAATCATTGTTTCAGAGCCATTTCTTACTAGGTCAAATAAAACTTGATACTAGTTGCAATAATTTAAGAGAAAATTTGTGATAAATAAAAAAAATATTTTTACCTAGCCGTACTGATTGGGTCTATTGGGGACACCAAGTTTTTGATTTTTCTCGAATAACTCTTTTAATATAAATCCTACGTGTCAAAAACTTTCTGTATTTATCTAAAACCGTCTATAGAATAATATTATAGATAATTATTGACATTTATTGTGTGAAATTGCGAAAAAAAACCAATAATAATCGCTTCTGTTGCCATGGGCGCGATATTATTTGTCGCTCGCATTTGGTACGATGTGCCAAATGCGAGCAAAACGTACGAGTGATATATTGTTCTGCGATGAGACATCGCCGAGAGCGTTGTCATTTACGCGTCATATTGATTAGTTCATAATATCCATAATATCGACTAAATTATGTAGCATATATTAAAAACTATTTTTATTCTTAAAATATTTCATTTTTTTTTTAAAATGTCTCGATATTGATTAAGAATTCATCAGTCTCTGAGAGACCCCCTTTGGACGACGCGGTTGTTTTCGAGCCGTGAGGGATGGGTTATAATATGGGTTATGGGTTAAATATTACTCTCTTAAATATTATTTATAATCTTTCTTCACATTTCAGGTAATATTTTGATTTCTATCTTTATAAATTATTATTAAAATTATTGAGGTTTTTAATAAAAAATATAATCCTTGTGTTTATTTACGTCTTTTACTGAAATAAAAGTTTTATTTCTAAGTGAGTGCTCTAAAAATAAAAAAAATATGATAATCAAAAGGCGCAATCTCTGGTGAGTAAGATGGATGCAGTAGAACATCTAAATCCAACTTCATGAAGCATACATCTATGGCTATTTACTAAAACTGATCGCTTTTTTAACAATTTCGTCTTCAATCTTCGGCTGTCGATGTTTTTTCTCTCTGAGTTGTTGTACAGCATCTACTTTTCATCACCAGTAACAGTCCATCTCAGAAACGGATCTGTCTCATACCTAGATAAGAGCGACACACAGATGGTTATCCTTTGTTTCAAGCCTGCTAGCGAAACGTTGTGCGGTACCCAAATTCCTTGTCTATTTTTTACAGACCTTTTTCAAATGGTCTTACACTATTGACCACGGACAACCGAGTTCTTGTAATAATACCTTTATGGTTTTCCGAAAATCGGGTTTTTTTTTTCGAAAAACGAATTCAGAGGTCTTCCTGGTTCATCATATTATTTTTTATCAACACTTTTAATTTTTTTGAAACATTTATGACATCATTCAACCCCTTAAGAATAAAGCCGAAATATTATTCAATAAGTTGAATAAAAATAGCGTAAAAAACGCAAGAGTACCCTCCCTAAATAAAAATATGGATGAAGTAAAAAATCATTCGAAAAATCGAAAGGATCGTATCAGTGCAGTCTTAATCAGTATAGTCCTTGCTAGAACAATCTCAAGAGACTTATTTACCACTTCCGATCCATTTGATATAATAGCGTTATTTTAGGGGTAGACAATCGTCCGATTTGTCTTAGTTTCTTAATTTGTGGTTAAAGATTTTTGGCTCTCTTGCATTATTCAGCGAATTAGAGCAATTATTTCATTGATTCAACGAAGATTTAATATTTTTCTGAGATCGGAAGATATTTATTATTTGTGATCAGTGTGGATTTGGACTCAATATATTATTGCAATTGATTTTTTCAAGAGAAATTAATGAGACATCCATGTGAAAAGTATTCCAATTTTCTGTTAGTTCTGAATCTTCTCTTACTACTCATCTATCACAATGAAGGTTTATAATCGAAAATTCAACTATCAAAACTTACATAGTCAAGTAGCAATGATTAAATTCAATGGAATTAATATCTAATTAAATTTGATATGAAAAGATTAAATCTCATGTTGAAAAGTGAAAGGCACAATACAAAGCGAGAGAGACGGATATATTATAACGGACTTTATAAATTACTGAACTCTTCTAATATTGACATTCCGGCTCAGCTGAAAACTTTCAATTTAATAATGAAACAAATTTTCTCTCGGATTCGCAGGTCACATTGGGCGACTGATCCGGCACTAATACCAGATGTTTAATATTTTTCGGGGTCCGGGGATGAGACATGTCCCCCATTTTTGTGGCAGAATAACATCCCCTATTTGCCCTATTTGAATTCCCTTTGCGTCTCCCCGTTTCCTTTGTTTTCTGATTAAACATTCAACGGTATGTTTCGTTAGAGTCCCGAAGCCAAGACGCAAACAGAATGGGATGAAGGCCCAGCATACATTTGATAAATCTGCGGTGGGAATTTTGATGATACGTGTCTGTGTAAATATTTAAAAACAACTAGTCGAATAACAATAATTATTGTTTTAGCATCGAAATTTTCATGCTAAGCACACATCAGCGAAAAAATGGGCGTGGGCTATCGCCAACGGTACATTATATTTAACTATACACAAATCCGTGCTCTGTGGATTATGCTTTTGTTACGTGTTGAGCTTTAATTATTTAAATTATTAATATTCAAAAGTCGTTTTCTAATATTATATACTATTTGATATTATTACGCCTATGGGGATTGATTAATTGAGCAATTTTAAGGATATTTAATCCTTCAATGTCTGGAGTGCTGTACATAAAATATAATATATTCTTTATTTTTGATCTTTATATAAAATTTACGGATCGAAAATAATTAAATTTTAATCAAGCAAGACTTTAAATTAATTCCATGAATAAATATCTGACTACATGCTTTTTATTGTATTTTTATCACCTCTCGAATGCGAAAAATAGGTCTGGAATAGAAGTATGCATCTGTAGAATCTTTCTAAGCATCCCATGAAGTTATATTCGTATTTTCTATCATCAAAGTTTGATAAAAAAATTATCAGAATTTTAAAAATTTTCAGGCTGTATAATTTCAATTATTACAACACGTTGTTTTTGTGTTGATACATTTGTCCCTGACGTACCTTGACATTGATATATTGAATGTTTTCTTTATTGTTGAATGTTGAAAAAGTTTCACGTGTATTGATGTGCTCGGCAATTTTTTACTTGCGGAAAATTGGAAAATTTTGATTAAAAACAACATCCTTATGATCCTCCAAATTTCATATTTGCCTGACATGGCTCTCTGTGACGTATAATGTAATATCTGTGACGATAATTTGTTAACATTAAGGAGATATAATCGCTGACGTATTTCTATCTAAACATTATTAATAAATACATTTTTTTTTTGATTAATTAAATTACGAATATTTTTAGTAGAATGTTATAAAATATTTATGTATAAGGCATCTTTTGAGTAATTCTGTTACATCCATTGATTGACTGAACAATTCTAATTCTCCAGATTAATAAGCAACGAAATTTAATCCGTCAATGTCTCGAGGGCTATACGTAAGATGTAATACACACTTAATTTATGATTTTTAATTAAAATTTACTGTATCGAGAATAATTAGATTTTATAAAATGAGACTGACTGTGTATTGATTTTTTATGGACTCGTTTCACTTCGGGATACACTCAGACCTCGTATAACACGGCCATATGGTACCACAAAATTGTGTAATACAAAAATTCATTAAAAATTGGGGATCCTTTTAAAAAATAGAGTTTAATTATATTCGTTATTTTTTACGTTACAGTAACCAATATAAAATATACTTATATATACATATTAAGACAATATAGATCTTTTGTCCACAACATCACTTACAAATAAGCTTGTGACTTTTAATAATTGTTACATTTAATTTAGGGTGTAAGAAACTTTATTTTTTTAATAGTACTTTTATAATTCTCAGCTAACCCTGAAAATGAGTTTATTGATTTTAGCCGATCAGTCACGGCGGCTCTAAAACAACCAAGTCGTCCGAAAAAGTTCTATCAGAGACCCAAAACAATTCATTTTTTTTTTAAATAAATTCAAGAATAAAAGTAGGTTCATAATTAAGTCGATATTATGGTTTATTAACTAATTAATATGACGCGGAAGTGATAAAGCTGAGCATTCGCAGCATATGTCACTCGTACGTTTCACTAGCACTTGGCACATCGTACCGGATGCGAGCGACAAATAACATCGCACCCGTGGCAATACAAGCGAATATTATGTTTTTTTTTGCAATTTTACACAATAAAGGCCAATAATTATTTATAATATTATTCTTAATACTTTTTTAGATAAATACAAAAAGTTTGGGACACGTAGGATTTATATAAAAAGAGTTATTCGAGAGAATAGATTTCTTCGGCACGGCTATGTCAATGTGAAACATGTAGCATCTAACATTTATACCATTTTTTCTTCATTAAAAACAAAACAAGGTCTTCTAATATTTCTTTGATATCTTTAGTATCCAAATCTTTAAATCCTTCTCCATTAATATATCATGACATTGCCTTATCGTATTCATCTTCTATATCTTCTGGCCAAAACTTGTCCTAGAAAGTATTTAAAGACATTGTTTTATTTCTTTGACAGATGCAAATTAACAGAGCTGTGGGACTGTTAAAGTCTCATCTAGATCTGTATCTCAAAAAAAAAAATTATACGAGGTCTGAGTATATTTACATCATTTACTAAGATTATATCATGATTACAGCTTCGCTTATTATGCGTCAATATTCTTATTAATAATAATATATGTGCCATATATTATTATTAATCATTCATTTTAGATTATTTTATTGAGAATCTACCCGTCATAGCTTGGAGGTAATTAGAATCAAATTATGATTATTAAAGTTAATTTGCCAATAAGCGCAGATAGTATTCAGATGGGTGACCATTCTGAATACTTCTGAGTGACGCCGGTCAACAGAGGGGTGGGATGAAGGCTGACTGACCTTCATTTCACAAAAAAATAATTGTCAAAAATATAAGCTGGGAAGCGGGCAGCAGCGCTCTTCAGTATAAAATCACTGCGGTGCAGAGGCAACGGGGAAACCCTTGCACTATATATTCCCATGAAAACCATGTCCATGGTCCTCCATAAGGGAAATCATGCACATGGTCCGATCCTCAGAAATGAGGGAAAGTGGATTAATATCATATATAAATAAAATAAAAATAATATGTAATCGCTTCGCGACTCAAAAAAAAAAAATTGAGAATCTATTCAATTAATTTTAGTTATTATTAAAGTATGATTAAACTTCAGGTTCATGATATAATCATGAAACTATGAGGAAATAAGAGCCCTCATTCGTATAAATCGTATTGCTGCGCTGAACTTCAAACTTTTGTCTCTCGCTATCTCGCAAAGTATCTCAGTTTAATTTCATACTTATACACCACAAGTTTTCCATAGAAAGATGGAATAAATAGCTCATTGTTGATTTCGCATCCCGAGAAATAATATTATCGTGTAGACTGGTTATTAATTTTCGGAAGTGTTTCATTAAATTTGAATATATATTTTTATATGGGTTGTCTGTCTTGAGACATTGACGCCATCGATTTTATTCAAAGACACGGATATGATTTATAAATATTTTATCGTGTACAATTTCATCGTAAAAAATGTATGCCGAAACACGTTGTACCATTTTATTTACGCACACGTTCACGAGAGTGGAAATTCAAAGAAAAAAGAAACCGTCACGTTCTTCATGTTAAATGTATGAGAAGGTCCCGCATCCATTCCCCCCTACCCACAGCCTCCCCGGTATATAAAAGTTAACGATTTCGCCATTTTAGTGCAAGCTACATGGGTTATCATTTGCAAAAAAAAAATTTAAAGAAAAAATGTACCGTCGTAATTCTCAAGGGTTGATTAAATTCTTTTCTGCTTCTCGCCTTTGTCAAGATCCTGTTCTGCAAAATTAATTTCGTTAATCAAAGTCCTACTGATTCGCCCTGATTTTAATTTTCCTGCTAATTAAATAATTCAATCTGCTGCCGCTGCACGATTAGCTCGGAATTTTTACGACGGAAAAAAGACCGTGGAAATAAATTGAATTTTTCATGTTTTTTAATCAAATATCTCATTTTATTTTGACAATGAAACAACTTATTATTATATTAATTTGTGTGATCGTATAACGTTTGTGCTGTTTAATTATTCGGTTCTTGATGAGATTGCTTCTGATGCCAAATTACTATGCAAATATTGTCGAGTTAGCTAAACCATAACCATAACTACTATTGTTATTCATGCGGTTGTTGATGGGTTTTCATCAATGTTGTCATTGATCTATATATATACTCCGAAATTACCGTGTGAATTGAGAATATACACGATATATATATTCCAATTTAACGGTTTATTAATAATCAATGATACTACATAGTGATATAGACCATAAACTACTATATTACTATCGAAATTATTATTAAAATATAATTAGGGTATTGTAATTGACAGTATTGATAAATATTGCTCATGCATATATCAGAGGGGGATTATAAAATAACTTCTGTATTAAAAAATCGCCAATAAAACAAGTAAAAAATAACATTATATAAAATATAAGTTATTCGGTGGTTCAAAAATAAAAATAATTTGATTTGATTATTATATCATAAGATTTTCTAAATTTTTTTGATTGCTAATTAATGTGTTTCGTAAGCAATTAGAACATGATGACTTGTCGATCTGCATAATATATTTCTTATATAAATTTATTAACCTTTATGAATCCAATCAAACATATTTAATGGGATTGTAAAATCATATTTTTATGGATTCCATATATTTTTTATTGAAAAAAACGTGATCTTTTTAAATTTTTGATGAAAGGTATATATTGATCAAAGCAAATATTTGATATCAAACCGTTTTAATTAATGAAACTGTATAAAATAAATTTTCATTGTGTGCAATATTTTTTATTATTATTAAATTAAAAAAACTGTTTTTTTTAATTATAGTATATTTCATTTATATTATAATATATATTTTTCTACGAAATATACAACTTTCCTCCATTAATTTAACAATTTTTAAATGCATTTAAAATAAAATTGAGCAGATTTCTTTTATATATTGATTATGGCTTTAATCAGATGATGACATGAACGATCTCAACGTTTTTAAATTATGTCAAAATATGTATTTTTTTGGGACTCATTTTCATTTCTTTTTAGATTAATTTCTTTCCAGTTTCTCAAATTTGTAATTTTAAAGTGAATCAACTAATATAACCAATGGATTCTGTACAAAAATGTATTGAGGAAAGTTTGCCAAAACCTTCTCTCCAGGATATAGCGTAATTTCTACAAAATACAAATTGTGCAAATGATTTTTCTCGGCTCTATTTTATTACTTCGCATTATTGGTTACCATCCAAAAAGGACAAAAAAACGTTTAGTGCAAAGTCTGGTATTCTCAATTTTTATTTACGGCGTAGAAACCTGGACCATAAAAGAACATATGAAGAAGTAAATTGATGCCTTCGAAATGTGGTGCTGGCGACGTCTGCTAAGAATACCATGGACCGCTAAACGCACAAACGTGTCCGTTTTAGAAGAAATGGGGAACTATAAAGAAGACCGACTTTCGACCATATGTCTCAAAAGGATTCTTCGATACTTTGGGCATCTCGCCAGAAGAAACGATAGCCTGGAGAAGCTCGTCGCGCTTGGAAACGTACAAGGACGCAGGGGAAGGGGCAGGGTGCCCACCCGCTGGAGTGACCAAGTGAAGACCGCCACAGGCTCCACCGTAGTAGCTGTGATGCGGGATGCAGAATGCAGAGAATTCTGGAGAGACAAAATCAAGAACTTTCGGAACGAAAAGGATCACGATCCTCAGACATGAGGGTGCCGACCAAAGAGATGGTTACCATCAATAGATTGAATAAATATTTATATTAAATAATTTGTCAAGTATATAATTGGCCATCTATGTCCAAGCCCAAAAATCTATTTGTTTGCGTTATTCGGATTTGAATTGATGTATAAATAAACATGTATTGTAGGAGCAAAAAAGCAATGACATTTTCATCCCGCCACTTAATATCGATTCATAGCTATAATTAAGCTTTTAATTCTATGTTGTACACTTTTATTTGTCTTCGTTTTTATTTTTATTGACTTCAAAACCATAGTGCATATTTCAACTGTACTCGAGCGTATATTTACTTTGTCTACATTGGTATTGATGTTGCGGAAATTCAATATTTCGAGTTTCCATTTCAATTTATCCGACGACATTGCTTATTGCAGAGGGAAAAAAATAATAGGAAGGGAGGGGAAAATTGTTTTCCAGTTTACTGGCCTGATCTGCCCTCAAGTTTTCGCAGCGGGTGACGGGCGGTGCGGAGGGGCGGCCGATTCGACGCCCTGCCTAGGGCGCCGGCCGTCGACAGCCATTCCGAGGGCCACCCTTGATGACCTCTATCAAAATTTATTCGGGACCATTTAGTGGCACACTCATAAAATCGCGGCCCAGCGAAATTCACAGTTATAAAAAGAAATTATCGCCGAGTCGCGGAACAACGGTCGAACATTAGGCTAAAGATGTTTTTCCGGTGGCGCTTTATCAAGGTCCCCCCCCCACCCTTCTTATTTATTAACTTTTATTATTCATGAGGCAAAAAATCTTATCTCGCTCCCTTCCCCAATACGAAACGTTATTCCGTTCTCTTTGTATCTTTATGGCTCATCAGTGTTCCACAGGGGCGGAGTCACTATGGCACCGGCCACTCGGAAGTCATGGAGTGAATATTTGCTGAACGCTAACGTTTTTTTATGCCCGTGTAGTATTGCCGGCCGTTAGTGTTATTGTCTTTATCTGAAAGATATGCGCCTATTTGACATTGCGATGATGTCGGATAAGTAAATTGCATTAGATACGCCCAGAATATGTTTTTATAGCTAGTTATTTTAAATTATCAAACTATAATGTAATTCAAATAGATTGCAACATCAACAAGATGGCGGTTCGCATTCATTTGTTTGTCAGCCATTTTGAATTGAAGACGTTTGAACGTTTGAGGTTATGATAATACGAATTTGTTATTAATGAACTATTTTCAGTAATTCTATTTTTTACAAGGTACTATTTAATTCAAACCGTAATTGCATTCGAAGCCCCGGTGTTTCTACACATGTTGCTAATCGTAATATATGGAGTTTCAGGCCTTGTGTCGGGGCTTCCAGAGCATTCATTATCATATGTACACATACATATACTACAGCATCCCTATTTCTAGATACCTGAATAACATCAGTATAAACAACAATCAGTTTTGTTTAAAAAACTAATTAAATTACGGAGATTGTACAGTGTGTCGGTGAATAATTATTCATGGGAAATAATTGGATGAGTTTAATTAATATTAAAAACAATGGATAACCGATGAAATTACGCTCGAGAATGCGTAAAACCATTATTCGTTGGAATGTTGATGACCACTGTTTTTTGGTACCGTTTGTAAAAGGACATGACGATAATGGGAGTCTGTTATGCAGCATTATTGGACCGTTTCAGAGACGAATTGAAGGAAATATGGCCAAGATTGGAGAGCAAAAAGTTCAATTCCACCAGGACAACGCGTCGTCTCACAAATCGACGATCGAAATGGCAAAATTACATAAATTGGACGTCGAATTGGTTGCTCATCCAACATATTTTCCGAGGGTTTTTCGTGAAATTTAGAAAAAAATAATTGGACGGAGAGATGTTTTCGTGGAATCATATATTATCATTAAATACAAGGTCAATTAGCAGAATTTAATAAAAAAAATTGGATACATATACAATTTTGATGAAAAAAATATTTATAAATAAATATATAACGGCTTTTTATTCCAAGCTAATTAAAATTTATTATCAAAATCAGATTTAACTCCTGAGTGGTGTGAGTATATAGCCCACTTTATCAATGCAAGATAAACGACAAGTTTCACCAATCTCACTAATGAGTGAGAATCACATTAAAGTACTTAAAATGCTCTCTGTTCCTGGATGATATGAGCTAAGGTATTATTGAGCTAAACAAGGCCAGCGATTGATTGATTTTAAATATGGCACTGAAGATATCTATTAAGAATATTAAGGATAGCCACACATTCGTTTCCGTACTGAAGTAACTCGATTATGTACTTAAAAGAAGAAGGAAATTTATGCTGCTCCCGAGATATTGTTAGAAGAAATATATTAAGCAATACCTGAAAATCTCATTGTACTTGCTAATATTGAAAAAGGTATCTTTAATGAAATGATCAAGTGAAGACTGATCAAGTAAACAGTCATGAGGAAACGGGGTTTCTTGACCGTTTTGTGACAAATTGACACGTTCTTCTGATATGTGCGTAATTATTTTAATTAATTAATAACAGTTGTCATTACTTACTTTTTTTTAGTAACAGCTGTGAAGATCGTTTTTTATTGTCGTAAAGTATCTATGTTTCGTTGCAAGTTTTGATAAGAACGAGAGAAAGATTGGTTCTGTTCCGAATAAGGAGATACCTTATGTACTATAAGGGATCATGCAAATCCGCAACAATGACTGTCCAATTACACAAGAACACTAAACCGAAAACTGAAAAGGGGTGTACGACAAGGGGATATAATCTCCCCAAAACTATTCACCTGTGAGATGAAAGATTTGTTCAAACTTTTCCATTGGAAAGGAAAAGATAACATAGTCATTATGGCGGAGAGTCCGAAAAATCTTGAAGAAATATCAAGAGCCTCTCAATTCAGACAGTTTAAGAATGAATATGGATAAATCAAAAATAATAATGATTTCAGTCGAGAGGATCTGGGTAAGATGTTTACCCAGGCTAGACCATTCGGTACTAGAACTTGTAGGACAAGTAGTACGAGATAAGAATACAACTGGGATGGGAAGTTTTTCGGAAACTAAAACATACATTAAATCTCAAATCTCCCAATCCCTAATTGGGAGATTTCAGAATTAACCTATGCCGCTGACACTTGGGCACTTATGGCGGGACTAATAGAACAAGAAATTTTGGGTATATCTCTGCGGGATTGAATTCCCAACGATCCCTAGAAAAATAAAATGACTTGCCACAAAATTGTCCGACTGAATCGGTAGTGAGTAGCCAGCAAGTAAGACGGGCGTTATAGCTGACAAGTCATGGACTGGAGGTCCCGGATCGGTCAAAGAAACGTGGGTCACCACCCGATGAAATGGAGTGGTGACGTACTGATACTTTGGAGGACCACCTGGAAGAACAGTATTTTCCTACAGGATGGAAACAATTAAGAGAGGCCTTTACTCAGTGGGGAAATAAAGACCGACCATGGCGTACAAGCCTGGACCATAAAGGAGAACATGTAAAAGAAAATTGACGCTGAAATGTGGTGTTGAGGACGCCTGCTGAATGCCAAAGACTGCTTAACGCACAAAAGTGTGTCCTTCGACAAAGATGACCGACTTTCTATCACGTGTCTTAAACATATTCTGTGATACTTTGGATATCTCGCTAGAAGAAACGATATCCTGGATAAGCTCGTCGCGCTTGGAAACGTACAAGGACGCAGGGTAAGGAGCAAGGCCCCCACCCGCAGGAGCGATCATGTAAAGACCGCCACAGGCTCAACTGTAGTAGCTGCGATGCGAGATGTGGAATGCAGAGAATCCTGGTAAGATCAAAATCAAGAATGGCCATAATCCTTAGATATAAGGGTGTCGACTAACGAAGAATTATGATGGGGATGGTGTAAAGGACGTCTTCAAATTGCTAACGACCAACGAGTACTGCTTTGAATTTCTCTGAGGCTTTATATATATAGACTCATTGGACATTGTTACGACGATAACTCTGAAGAAGAACTCTCTGGAAAATACTTTGGACTTTGGACGAAAGTACTGAGCTTAATGCAAGATAAATGACAGATTGACTTTCTATAAATCTTCTAATTCCTGGATGAAAAAAAATAAAATATCATCGGCTTCGAGCGAAAAATGTAGGGACAATGCTGTGGGTTGGAGAAGGATGGTGCTAAACAAGACTAGTAGTGTAACTTGGGTGATTGGGTGATTATGGATATGGTACTAATGATGTATATTGATAATATCAGGGACAGCTAAATACACATACATTTCCGTACTAAAGTCACTCGATATCTTGGAAGAAGAATGAAAAAAATAACATTATCCACTCTAGAAACATGTTTCAGGATGTTGAACCAAAAATATCCATAAAGTAATGATTATCGTCCGCCAAAATTATAAACCGGAGTCCTTCTAATGAATTAACTCAATTTGTGTAATGTGCGAATGGACACGCCAAAAATACCGGTAAATAAACCGGACCGTCAAACAAGTTGTTTACACTCGTCCAAACTGGCTATTGATTTACTGACTACACTTTGATGTGTGTGGCACAAACGCAACGCAAACAGGTCTGCGATTGCATTATTAACGAGCAATTTCACGTTATTGAATTTTTGCAAAAGGGTTAAAACCGGTCGCTCCGCCGGAAAGTGCATCGACCGCGGCTGCAGCATGAAATTATTGAAATGCACGCTACAATTATTTTCAATTTCATATTTTTTTTATTTCATAATCCGGAGTCAAGTGATTTAATCCGGTCGGCCAACAGGTCCGCTTTCCGGAATCCGGCGCCCGAGAGCAGATGCGAATTAATGCGAAACGCATGAATAAATATGAGAGCCAATTTATGAATCTGTTTTGCCGCTTGCCGACGAAATAATAAAGGCCTGGATCCCAGGACGTCTGGATGCGTGTAGCATCCGGAGATTCCGTTTGTCGCCCGCTGCACGTATTAATATTTAAAATTTAACGAGATAACCCAGCGTTATTGTTTACGAGCAAGATCTCCATGTCCAATTATCATCTTTCTTGGGTGTTTGAATTATTTAAAAGTTTTTTCACAGAAATTTTATCAGCATTTTTCCAATCAAACTTTTTTTTGGGAAATAAACTTCGCACCAGAATTGCGGGCAACTTTGTAACGTAACAAAAATCGACATAGGAAATTGAATTCTCGCACCGTAATTTTTAAAAATCGATCACCATCATTTAGTATTCGAATGGTTTATTAAATTATTTTTTGGACTCTCGATTCCGCATAATATGCAAATGAAATGGCCATTTTATTAATTCAATTATATGACGAAATATCAATAAGCAAAAAAAATAATTATTTCCAACACTGAAATAGCGAACATTGTTTTATCGAATTCTTCTTAGTTAAAAGTTCGAATTTCTGCTTTCGAGAATTTCTAACATAAATATTTTGCTATGTAGTACTATGTGCTCAGAATATCGAATGTCAACAACAATATACACCCGATTCTCATTTTGCACTAGGGATACGTTCCGAAGACTACCATGCAAAAAAGATAAGATGCACATATAAAAATGATAGATAAAGTCTAAAGAATAAATATTATAAATAATCATTGCCCTTTATTGTTTCCATTTGCAAAAAAAAAATAAAGACAACAATATTCGCTTCTGTTGCCACGAGCGCGATGTTTCTCTCGCTCGCATCTGGTAGGATATGCAAAGTACGAGTGAAACATGCGAGTGACACGTGCTGCGAGAACTCTGTCGGCGGCGAGGCATCATCGAGTGCGCGTGTCATTTATGCCTCATATTAAATATCCAAAATATTGACCAAATTATAAAGCATATCATGCATAACTATTTTTATTCTTAAAATAATTCATCTTCTTAAAACGTGCTTGAAATGCTTGGAGACTATCATTATGCACGGCAGAAAAAGTTGTTTTTTTATTTTAATAATATTATAAATAATTATTTTTATTCGTTTTGATTGTTTTGAACCGTGTAAAAAAATCAAACGATACATTTTTTTTAAAGGAATTTATTTAAAAACACTATCACAAAGCGCAATAGTTCTTACTTATAAACGTGTAAATAATGCACATGATAATTTTGATACGTTTTACAGTAAAAATCGCCTTAATAAATACCAAAGAAAAGGATAAAATTGCTTAAAAGTATACCAAGGCATAAAAAATAAACTTATTACTTTCGATTTTTTTTAATGAACTTGATGTATTTTGCTTCATCTTATAATCGATATAGATCGTTTTTGATTTAGTTGAAGTACGTGTAGTAATCATCTTAAGCCGGCCATTGCAGTAACATCCATGTCTGTATGCCTAATATACCAGACTCGTCCATAAACTAAGTTTTACTAGGGTCATTTACAGAAAATAAACACAATTTCATGCAAATATTTATTGCAACAGATACAGAAGGTGTTTTATATTTTGAGACATATTCACCACTAGAATTGAGACATTTGTCATATTGTAGGACCAACTTTTGAGTTTTTTTTTTTTTGAGTCGTGAAGCGATTATATATTATTTTTTGATATTAATCTACTTTCCCTCATTTCTGAGGATCGTGACCATGTGCATGATTCCCCCTTATGGAGGACCATGGACATGGTTTTCGTAGATATATAGTGCAGTGGTTTCCGTTGCCTTCTGCACCGCAGAACTGATTTTAATACTGAAGAGCGCTCTGCCCGCTTCCCAGCTTATATTTTTGACAATTATTTTTTTGTGAAAATGAAGGTTGTCAGCCTTCATCCCACCCCTCTGTTAACCAGCGTCACTCAGAAGTATTCAGAACTAAACTCTTGAATACCTGTCGCATAATTCTGCCGCCTGGAATTGGAACTGTGTGACAACCATCTCTGCTTCTTCGTCATTCTCCGAGCAATGACACTGGGAGCGAGGTCCGGACTGTAGGATAGATGACTAAAATACACCCCAGCTGAACTACTCCAAGATACCTGTTGTCCTACCTGCTGAAAATTATCTTTGAGATTATCATTGATTGGGAAACTTACTTTGTGGACGCGCTTTGTACACTTATCTCTTGATTTGCGTGGTAGATACTTTCCATTAAAATGTGTAAATGAAAACCGCGCCATTAAATTTATATTTTTTTCCTAGTTAATGGAATTGTGATAGCTCTATCTTGATCAAGCTTCGTCAAAACATCTTGAAATGTATGTTTAATGTATATTGAAAGGTTGAGATAATAAAACAATGATGTCGTAATTCAAGTGTTGGCTCTCCAATGTACAGAACAATAGTCCATGTTTATACCCTTCAATGATTTCGGGTAGAGAATTCGATTGATCAAAGACTTTCATAATTCGATCATCGGATGCATTACTGCATAATAATATCGTGACTCGATCCTTTATTACCGTAAATCCAGTAGCATTTTTTTCAGTTTTGGATAAATAAGTCCTACTAGACATATTATTCTGGTATAATCCAATTTCATCGGCATTATTTACCTGTTCAGGTTTATATAAATATTCTTCAATTTCGTATCACCAGACGTAAGCTCGCCCTTTATTTCAAGATTTTTTTAAAACGCTTCTAGCTATCCTTTGCTCGCATTATAATTGAGTTTTCCTCCAGGTGTGCTTGTGGTTCGTTCCTTAAGATGAATATGGTATATTTTCATATCATAGGAATTATTTTTATGTAGACAATCACAGCTTTTACCATAGATTTAATTAATTGATGAATTTAATAAAATATTTTTCTTTGTTTTTTCATTTTTCAAACATTCTATATTTTTCAAATGGGATATAAATGGTATATTTGGATAAATCAAAGCTTCAATATGTTTTATCTATCGTTTTTGTTCAATATTAAAAATTTTCGCATTTTTAAAGTATTGCGAAGGTCGAAAAAGATAAGAGCGAAGAGTCGCTTAGTTCATTATGTAGAGAATATTAAAAAAAATATTTAAAATGTTTCCATTTGATCCTGAATTATTAATTGTTTAGACGTATTGAAACCATTCCAAATTTTATTAAATGACTATATCAGTGTTTTTCGACGTCTTTTCTTCTCAGCGCACATTTGAATCCATTTATTATTCATCTATAGACTAATGTATAATTTTATTTCTTTATGCTATTTCTTGCAATGTCAATAATGATCTTTAGTATCAATAAGTATTATTTTTGTTCGTTTTCAGACACCCTTTTCTATCCAATGAATTTATTTTGGGTTATTGTGATTTTTTTTTGCTCTAGAAACGATCAACTAAAATTCGCTAAAACTAAATTAAGACGAAAATTTAATATTACCATAATAATCTTAATTAGCAATTTCGACATATATAGCTCAAGGTTATTTATAGGCTGGAATAGTTTAATTTGTTATGAAAATATGATTATGGATTCTGTTCACATTTCATATCACGGCGTATATTAAACGACGTAATTTCCGAATTTTAATATAAAAATTTACAATTATAATCGCATTTCGATTAGAATAATGACCGAAAAAGTTATGAATTTGATTTAAATTTTATATTTATATTCCGCGGCGTTTTTGGTTATGAATTTTTGTATCATTCATCATTTTTTCGGGGCTTCATAATTAAATTTAATATGCGTACGTCTGGCACCTGATCCGCATTATTAACGAACACATTTATATAGGATTTGTAATTATATTAAAAATGTGTTTTTACATATTTTCCCTTCTTCATTATTATTCGTCCTATATCGGTCACGCGTGTGCTAAAAACAGAGTTTGCTTCGCGAAAATATGTTAATTAAAAATTGTACACATTTTTTTTAAAGCTGCGTAAACATATTGCGTTGTGTTGATATCTTAGGGATTGGGGGAAGAGACCCTCTGTGTACAAAAATAATCTTGATTTCGCCAGTGTTAAATTTCCGACGTTTAGTATGGAACGTGCACGTCCATCGACTACACTATCGTCCCCGTCTATTTGTTTTACTCAACGAAATCCAAGCGACCCTCAACTTGGATTTTGGTAACTGCGACCCCTATTGTTTGCAGGTTGGTCACGTGCCACCCCCCTTCTTCCTTTTCAAAGGTAACACCGCTATTTATTGACCTTCAAATAACGCAATTAGTCTCCCCTATCTGTGGCGGAAGACATTTTTCCCGGCGCGACCTTAAATAATGTCAAGAAAATCTAATATACATATACACAGGCAAAACCCCTTTGATCGCGAAGGATACGTTCTGAACAAGATCGCGATCAACGGAGCATTTAGTTTGTTCCACGTTTCAAAAAATCTAGATTTAATTTTTTGCCTCTCTACATTTACTATAGAAAATTTTCTGATAAACTGTAATATAATCCATTACAACCTCGCCTTACAAAATCCCTCGCGATTTTTGTGACTTTCTTCTAACAACTTTGTGCAATGATTGCGAAGAGAATGCGTCTTTTCAATGATTTTGACTCAAGAACAGTTTCTGAGAAGTTTTTTTCCTTGGGACATGGTATGGCAGTTGATGTCATCGGAAATGGCTTAAGGACTAAAGTCTTACATTATTTCAGAATTTCTTGTAATAACCTTCTCAAAACCCCCTTCATACTCGATTGGATGATTTCATGTTATGCTTCATCGATTATATTATATTATATTTTTTCCACCAAACCCAAAAGGCATCTCTATAACCTCCAGAAGTTTCTTGAATAATTGGCGTATTATTTTTCTTTAACAACAAGCATTGAATGCAGCTATTGGACCTTTATTTATAGGGCGTAACATGGATGTGGTATTCGGTGGTAAGAATACCACGTCAACCGAAAAATCAGTGCAAAGAGTTTCAAATTCCAGAAGATTTATTTTGTCCATAAATACATTTAATGTGATCTAAGCCTTACGGTTTCTTCATCAAAAACTAACAAATCGTTTTTAGAATAGCCTTACATATCACAAGAAGTTTCTGCGGATGCATTTCAGCTGAGAAGAAGAGTTAAACGATCTTTTACTCCTTTAAATCCAGATGCATTCTTCTTCTTTATGGAAATATACATACTTGTTGGCATTCATTTCAAATAGAATCCCGTTTCATCCACATTAAAAAAAAATATAGTGAATAATTTGCTTTTTTCAAAATTACACGGAACTCTTAAATATTTTTCAGCTGATTCTACGACTGCACTAGCCCATTTTCCAATAATTTTAGGGGTATGCAAGTGTGATCGTTTTCTTAACTAATCAAACCAAAAGTAGGTACTTAAATTTGGCGTTAGATTTATGTCCTCTCTTCAATTTTTAATATGTTTTTCAAATTAAAAAAGATCGCATTATAACGATGCCACACTCACCGGGGTCGCGATGAACGGGGGTTAGGTGTACCTGCATTACAAATTTCGTATAAATAATTCATAAAAAAAATGTTGCCTAAAGCTTTCGCACAAAATTGCCAATAGTTTTTTTCTCTCCCGATATTGATTCGTCGGAAATAAACTAAGGGGTGAATCAAATTACGTTGAGGGTCATTACACGAAAGAGGGAAACACGTGTGGTTAAACTTGTTTCTAAAGAGAAAAGTTGTTCCTGTTACGAGAACATCCTTTATACACACACAACTAATTATATAATGGCCGCAATGGTCAAATTTGCCAAAAGTTATTCTCGCCTAATGTACAAAGAGTGTTAATATTATAACCGTCTATGACACTATCACCAACGAATATTAAATACGGTCTATTATAAATATAATACGACCCTCGGGTAATAAATAGTTGACTCGGACGTGGTCAACCGCGGCGCCGAGTGCAGCATCAGCAACCAGCGTCGCCGAGCGACATGTAATTTCCCAGTGTCCATTTTTCATTCCACAAATCTTATTTATATTGAATTCAACGTCTATGATAAACGATCGTCGGTATATTTTTAAAGACAATTTTATTTCGTCGTTTTAGCTGATATATTTATGTGACATCGGTTTAATTGTGGGCAATGCCATTACCGAAATTACAGGTAGCCAGGTTATGAGTATTTCGCGTTAATGACCGAGTTATTTTTGCACCACTGTTCAAATATCATTAAAAAGATTTCGGTTTGTTAATTTACAACCGTTTTAATTCTGCCGTGTTTGTATATAATATACAGGATGTGGTTTCAACACATTTTTTTTAAGGAACCGACCAATGTCTTAATTAAAAAAATTATAATAAATATATCCAGACTTTATTAATAATCTCATATTTTTTATATGAGCATCAAGTACTCTTTGCAGAGTAGCTGGATGAAGCTTGCCGATAAAGGCATTTACAGTCGAGTTCGCATAAAAAGAGACTGTTTGCAGGTAAAACATCTAATGAATGCCATTCGCTTGAAAGCAATTTCTTTTACTTTCATCTATAAGTACTTGGACCAAACTACAGCTGTTTTCCTCACTATCTATGTTTTAATGGTAGTTTCAATTGCAATAAAAAACTTTTTTATCGCATTAATGCATATATTATACTATGACGAATAAAAAAATATTTGCACTCTAGCTTTAGAGTTTATTAAAAATTCTTTTCTTGCGTATTTCTTTTTAAAAATTGTTTTACTCTCAATTGCAAGTCACGAATGCATCATTGGTCTCGTTCCGTTTTTCTACTTCTAATGACCAAATTGAAAACAGTGGAATGGAGAAAAATCAAGATATATTTTTTCGCAGGATATTTATGATCGGTAGTGGCCAACCTTTTATATAAAATGCGTAAATTTTTCACATACGAGTTCAGATGCATCATACTATTTGAGCACCTTTTCTTACGTTTATTGTTAGGGTTGGAAAATATGGATAGACATAGAATCTGTCCTCATTAAGTTACATTTGTATATTGCTAAGCATTTCAATTATCTTTTAATCAATAAATAAAAGTTTATAAATGCGTGTAGATAGTTTTCTTCGTCCAAATCATAAAAAACTTAGTTCTTTATTGTCTGCAATTGCAAAAAAATTAATAAAAATAACAATATTTTCTTCTATTGCCACAGGCGTGTTGTTTTTCTCGCGAACCGGTGCAATGTACCAAGTGCGAGTGAAACGTACTAGTGACACGTGCCACGAGAACTCAGTCGGCGACTTGTACTCAGTCTGCGGCGGGATATCGCCGAGTTCGTTTGTCATTTACGCCACATATTAATTAGTTAATCCAAAATACTACCAAACTATGAAGCATATCATGAATAACTAATTTTATTCTTAGAATTATCTATTTTTAGCATTTTAAGTCAAGATATTGATGAAAAATTCATCAATATCTTGCGATTTTTAATTTTTACTGAGAATTCCCGACAAAAAAACGCTATTATGGTGTCTCGGCCTTTATATTCGACAGATATGGCTCTCTGCGACTTTTTTATATTACCGAAGATAATAAAATACATTAATAAACGACGTTTTTCTAACATTAAAATATAGAGAGCGAATCGGTAAAGTAGCTCAACGCCATACCGAAAATTGGAAAAATGATTTTTTTAATGAAACTTATTATATTATTATTCGATTTGATTTTCTTTACAATACCGCTCCTCTTTTGATCTTATTTAACCGTATCTATTTTAATTTTAGTAAGGGCTGCTCTGAATTTAAATTTTATGCTGCAGAGGAACCATTCTTGCAATTTTTTCGACCATATGATGTTTCCCTGTACATTTTCCTGTTGAATAAAACGTAAGTTATCATATATATTTCTCATCACAACAACATTTTCCCATAATTCCCATTTAAATCGCATGAGATGAGATGAAAATAATATGAGTGTCATCACATCTAGTCAATATATTGTAATTATACGCGTTCGTTTTATGTTAATAATGGATGAAGTACTCTCAATGAGTCGCTCTAGATATCCATGGAGCTTTTCTGCTCTCAAGTGGGCACGTGAGTGTCAATCTACTAAGTGAATTAAATGCCGGGAATACTTTTTGCGCCTCTCATTGACATCCTTAAGGTCATTACGACGGCAGACACCGACACTATCCCCACGCTTTATAAATAAACGAGGTAAAGGCTTATTTAATTAAAAATGTTAAAAGGTATTTGCGGTAAACAAAGCCTCCCACTTTATGGCGGTGGGGTGGGAGGGCGGTCGGAATGCGCACTGTGGAAAGTGATCAAGACTTGTTATACAGTCGGGGAGGGTTAAGTTCGGTGACTAATTACTCTCATCCCCGGTGGGGTCGTCAGTTGGAAGGGCGCAGGCCCAGTCCCATTATTTTTGTGTCACACCTCGCACGCCGAACAGTCTCCAGAAATAAATGGCGTTGGCCTATTGAATTTGGCGTTTTGGACCCGTCCCTCTATCAATGGCCGAGAGAGCGATCACCTCGTCCTGGGTAACTGCCTGCGAACGGCCCGGGGCGCTAGGAATTTCGCCGAAATTTATTCGTTCCGATAACGAAAATTAATAAAGACTTTATTATTATGCAGTCGTTATATAGATAATGAAGAGGAGCGGGCTGGGGACGATGGGGTGGCTGTTGGTAGCCGGCGCAAGCAATATCATCGATTTTATCATTAAGCGAATTCCTCCTGGCTGCCCCCAGCAGCACAGCCACTCTCGCCCGCTTCAATACTAATGTTTCAATTTATCTTTCTGCCGGGGATGTACCCGATGTACTTTATTGGCCATTGCACCGGCGACTAATGGCGATCGGGCTCGATTTATTCCCTACCAATTAAATTTAACCACCGCTTCGATATTCGACAAACCGAGCGACACATTAGCGACTCTCGTCAATCGCTTGCTTTATGCGAGCTATGCCAATTCCGGTTTGCATCCATCGTTTCGCGAAAAAATGCTAGCCAATCCCACAATAAATCATTATAAGTCCACGACGTAACGAAAATAAATCACATGGTCTTGCCGTACACGTACACAGATCGATTTGATCGCGAATTTAAATGTTCCACGAGAAAAAAAATATTATTTATCTTTTTGAATTCTTCTAGTTATATTTTACATATTGAAAAAAATCCTACGTTGCTTTAATGAAATTTGTAAGGAGATTCTTTCAACTCCCCTAATCTTTAAGTCCCCCAAATGTTTACAGATATGATTTATAGAAAATACCGTATAAATAACTCTTGCTATTCTAACACTTTTTGATCAAGTTAAATCTGCACTCGTAAGGTTTACGTTTAAAACCATTTTGTTTTATAAAATGTAACTTCAATTTTCGTTTTCTTATAGATAAGAGTTCTAACAAACACATTTCTTTAAAAAAATATTATATTTGCCTTAATAAAATCATTTTTATTGCGATAAAATGGAATTTTCTGATATCAACAGTTTGCGATCGCTTTTGGGTCGAGTTCCATTACCTTAATGTTCATATTATTTTTACTAAAAAGTAATACTGTTCTGTCATATTTATTTTTATTTTTATTTGCACGGATACAACGATATTATAAATTAAAATATTAAAAGAGTATTTTAGGATTCCATTCAGAGAGTTTTACGCGAGTTCTATCAATGAATCCTCTTTGACGTTAATAAAAATAAAATAATTAAATATAGAAAATAATCGTATCAATAAATACTATTTTTATTTTAAGCTAATTTTAAGCATAAGTTTATCATTGACTGTCGTCGAGTAAACATGTTAAATTTAGTATCATTTTGAAGCGCTATTTGTATTCTATGGGTCTCATTTTTTATATCCTTAGTAAAAAATGACAATGCCAGATATTGAGGAGACCTATTTACAATTTGTTCATGCTATTTTTATTCTATAAGGGATTAAAGCCTAAATAAAGCTACCGAGACCATCTGCGATATTTATGGAAACGTCTTAAAACTTCGAAAGGACACAGAAATGTGATAGAGAATAAAATAATCGTTGAAGGATCGGAAAACCTCTAAAAATAGATGATGATAGCGTTTTAAATTCATTTATGAAATCCGATCCTCGCAAAATCATAAATAATTGTCACAAGAACTCGGCTGTCTCTAATCAACAGCACAAAACCATTTAAAAAGGATCAGTAATAAAAAAGACAAGGAATTTGGGTACCACAGGAACTTTCCCTAACAAAGCTGGAATAAAGGATAACCATCTGCTTGTCGTTCTTGGCTAAGTATGAGGCTTATCCGTTTCTGAGAAGGATTGTTATTGGTGATGAAAAGTGAGTGATGTACAGCAACACAAAGAAAAAAAACAATGACTTTCTTTAAATCAAGTATCAGTTTCAATTTAACGACTATTATGAACCTTGGAAAAGATGCTTCTCTATGTTGGGTGGGATATTTTGGACGTAATTCATTGTGAATTATTAAAACCGAAACAAACAGATACAGCCGAAATTTGCTGAGTCCAATTAGGAAGATTGAAGGCGAAGAATGAATCAAACAGGAAAAACAGGGAATTCGAGTTCTACATCGTCCACCGTATTCACCAGATTTTGCGCCTTTGGATTATCATATTTTTAAATCGTTCGATCATTCACTTAGAAATAAAAGTTTTACTTAAGTAGAAGACTTAAATAAAAAACACTTTTTTAAGAGAGGAATAGCAAAATTACATAAACTTTGTAGAAAGATAGAGATATAGAGAGCTATGGAAATTATCCTACAGAATAATATTTGTTTAGTGCTTTTTAAAATATTTTTTTACGTAAAAAACATCCTTGAATCAACTATGATGATGATGATTTCGTATGGCTTTTACTTTGCCATTCTTCGCATGCTCGGTCGTTGTTGGAGTTTCCTCCTCCATTTCGGAGCACGCCAAGAACAACATTAGTTGGCTACGTAATCCAGGTGCAGGTTGACCCACTAGCTTTCGGAGGGGCAGGGCCCTCTTTGGGCCAACAGGCCAACATTGCACGCCTTAGCGATAGTCTAAAACAGCCACCAGGTGCGGCATTGTTTCCATCCGTACGAGTTTCCTCGTTGCCGCTACGGTCTAGGACTTACGGACGGAGCGAGTTTGTAGGAAGCGGATATGTGATGGGAAACGGCTCAAGGAACTATCCCGGCATTTGCCTTTGGATGACTAGGGAGCCAGATCCAACCCTAGCCGGGACGTCCGCATCTCTACACCACCAGTTACTGGTGACAGAAATACAAAAGAATTGTTTCTAGATACTTCTACTTGGTTGATGCATGCTTTGAGAAAAAATGTAATGAGATGCCGGCCGTCAATTCCAATGGCGTAGCAGAGAATTGTATAAAAGACGTTAAAATATCCGTTTATTTTTTTCCTCGGGGTAGACAAACTATATAGCACAAATTCTTTCGAAAGAAAATAATTAATGTACACATGTACTTTTTTATATGTAAAAATTTGTTCCATGAGTGTATAAAACATATTTTATTTTTAAGCAACTTTACGACCTCTTATACCGACATCATCATCATCATCATTTGCCAGTCACAAGGCTCTCACTCGCTGAGGGCATGGGCTTTACCACACTCTCGAATGGCAGTCGAGACCAAAGGAACCTGAGTCTCACACGTGACGTGAGGGCTCCCCTTTCGTGTCCATACCGCGGGGACCCGAGCCGTCTTGGTATGCGGTTTTTTGTAAAGAGTTTCCCTCTCTTGGCCATTGCTGGCATTGGACGTACATCCTCCACCATGTTAGTATCGGACTTCACCCTCTCGACCGCGTCCAGGCAAGTAGGAGGGGGTTTGCCCCGGCATTCGTTTGCTTCCTTCTCTAAGGCGCTATCTGCTTTCAACGAGTCACGAGTGACGAGTAGCGAGCGACTACCCACGCACACCCATACAGACATACACAGGCATACATATGCACATCCGCCCAAAACGAGTCTCAAGCAGCCGGTCGCAAGTGATTATCAGCCCTGTCGCGCAACAGCAATCCTTTAATCATGGGAAAGACCTCCTCAGAGAGAGGTCCCCTAGAAAGAGGAAGAGGAGCGAAAGTATCGAGACTAGACCGATCATTGGTCAACAGATTAGGGCTCTCCTTCCGACATATACCGTATTATATCAAGAACAAACTTGATAATTCTAGAAGAAATATTGCATCCTGCATGAAATAATACATATTTTAGAAAGGAAAGGCTGAACTATCAATGAGAAATAAAGAAGATTAATTTGATGGTGGAATAGATATTATTTTTTTCTATTTGCTGTGTAATTCTATGTTAAAAATAATATTGAAGATGTTAATCATTACGTTAGAAATGCTATGAAGGAATTCGCATATAAAGACTGGATGAAAAAGAAGTGCTAGATAACAAACTGATCTAAAATGGATATAGTAAAAATACCATATTTAACAAAGAATGTTAAAAATATTTAAATTACATGAATAATATGATCTAATGCGCCGATAGATCTTTGAAGATAAACTGCTGTAACCATCCATTAAGTCTGTGAGGCAAGAGGTATGTCGAAAAGAAGCGATAAACTGTTGGTAATTGATATAAACAATAAGCTCTTTTATATTTCTTTGTGATTATAATTAATTTGCATCTGATTTTTAAATACTTCAAATTGCGTTTAATCAACATCCGCAAAGTTTTCTTCTATTTGTATACAAAACGTTTTCTTCTTATTCATATTTTATGTCAGAATTTCTTGTCCATTCTTTGCAATTACACCTTGCCTAAATTTAGAACTCTAAGGCTTTAATTCTATATTCATACGCATAATAATACAACAGAATTAATTTTATTCAATTTCTTGCCTAGATTACCTTCGTCTAATTTGAATATCTAAATATATACGTCGGTTTAATAGACAAACTTCTAGTCTACGGACGTTAATTAAAATTCTGAGTGTCGAATTATTTAACAGCAAAAAAGGGGAAGTTCAACAAAAAAGCTTTAGGGGAAGGGTAAATTGCAGTTACGTCAAGTACTTCAAATATTCTATCCGATGCACTGCGGAACACTTTAATCCGAAATTAATGCTTTTGATTCCTGAGGGAGGCCTTAATGTATTTTTCATGATTTATTTATATATTTTATAAATCATAGAAGAAAAATCTAGTGGTAATTATTTTTAGGAGTTGTAAATTATTTTATATCGTAAATACAAAACGGAAATGTACTAATCGAATATTTAGTTTGTATATGAAATTGTTTCGAATTCAAGTAGAGCCTGTCAAAACTTCAGAGTTGTCAGATTTCAGGAAACGGTTTCGATACAGTGTTTTCGTTATTACGCATTTCATCTGGCATTTCAGCGGAACAATTGAAAATTTGACTGAAATTTAAATAGTTGAGGGGATGTTTGGGAAAATAATGTTAATTTTGTTACATATTTTGATCCAATCAGCGATCTAATTTAAAGCGTCATAAAAGTTTCCTTATATAATTGTGTCTTTAGAGACTTGGTTGCGAATCAAGTTTTCCACAAAAGCGACTCAGCACAAATTAAGTTATTCGACGACCGACCTGAAAATTCCAATTTCAAAGTTTACCTCCGCCTTTAAATAAAACTTAAAATGTTTGTATAATCTTTCGAAACTCGATTCGAGTAATCATTTGTAAATAATAATTTGGATAATTGGCGGTTTTAACGAATCTTATATAGCCAATTATATCGGCAAACTTTATCTCTTTGCTCGTCTAATTTTAATAAACAGGCGACTCGTTTATTGAAATATTTTCATATTAAATTGTAAATACAAACACAGGGGAAATAATTATGATACGTTATAGAAACTGCTAATGAAATACCCTAGCGATTTGTAATTTAATACAATTTAGAGTGAGCATATTGATATAAATTCAAAACATTATACAATGATGACTAATTTTGTTATTATTGTATGCATATAAACAATTATTTAGAATATTTAAATAAATTTCAATAGTTTCACTATTATTAATATTGCATGAGAATGTGCAACTATCATTGTTTGGACGAATTCTTCATTAGCCCTCCCTGAATACAGTTTGAAGAGCTTTCACGTGAACATGGCAATTTATCTACTTGATAACCTATTTATTATCATCCTCTCTCGAAGCACTACAAAAGCATCGTCAAATATAGAGTTAAATATTTAAATTATTTTTTATATATATATATAGATTATATTATAGAGTCTGAGTTATATCCATTTTTATGTTGAATTATTTCATATTATTTTATTATTAACCAACTGTTAGTTTAAAATCTTTATATAGATACTTGATCGAGTTCTTCTTAGATATTCATTAACTTGCTGTACGATATGTATATTAGCTCTAGAAAATTCACGATGTTATTTTAAAATATTTCCAATACCCATGAAACGATATTTCATACATAATTTTTCCGCTATTTTTTTTCATAAATTAAAATTGATAGCATAGGGTTATTTTGTAAATCAATATTTTATGATTGGTGGAATTAAAATATTCAATTTTGTAGTAACGTTTAGATCAGGGATGGCGAACCTTTTCCCAAGTGGGTAAAATTTGATATTTTTTTTATTAAATCCATGTGGCGGGTCACACAGGTTTATTATATAGGCTTACAAGGTTTATTAACATTAAAATTTACAAGCAAAATTATCGCTATTATAACCCTAATCCCAAACTAGCTCTTTAAAGATGTGGCGCCATCTAGCGATATTAGTAGCAGATTAAAAATAATTTTATTTTTTATTAAATGAAGCTAAAAGATGGCGCAAAAATTTCGAGAATTGGAATTCCAACAAATTTGCCGAATTGTTTAATTGAATATTTCGTGGCGCCCTTATGATGACATTCGCGGCGCCCTTATGACGGCTCACACTTTGGGAATCCCTGAGTTAATCCGTTTTAATGATCGTTTATTGAGTGTTATAATTTATAAATAACATATTTTGTATTAATTGTCTCTCTGAATCATTTACAGTTTATCAGCTTTTGAATTCCGTTATTATAGAAATTATTCAGTGCCAAAAGACGAGGAAAGGAAGTCTTTTACATCATCTAAATTCGTATTTTTAGCGTCTAAGAAATTTCGTAGAACGGAAACAAATAAATATCAGAAGAAGCGAGATTCACAGAATAATTTACATATAACGATAGTTTCCATTCAAAGTTTTTGAAGGTGTTATGCTAATTTTTTTTTATAGGTGTCTTTCCCTGAATGGGGTCTCGCATTGTCGTGATGCAAGATGACGTCGTATCTATTGACCAGTTCTGAACAAGGTTGATTGAACATCTTTAATTGTAGACCATAAACCTTACCTTTTGTCGTTCTTTAGCCTACCACGACTTTGTTCATTCAGCAACGAATTTGCCTTATCGTAATCTAGCAAACTTTCTATATTTTTGTTCGACAACACAGTCATCTTCGTATTCATAACAAATATTTTTTAGTGTCTTGACGATAGATTCATGACTTTTGATAAAAAAATAAGATTATACGCCAAACGTGAGCTTGATTTGTTCGCCTTTTTCGCTAAAACTGGTGCACGTGCAAATACTAAGTCTACTTAAAATAAACTGAACAATGATGGTTCAAAAGTTAATAGTAAAAAACAAATACAAACTCCACATTTTTTATTATATTTTCAAAACTGATGCAAATATTGCTATTATTTTAGAAAATTTAATATTATAATTTTTAATATTGTGTAAAATTGTTCACTCAGGGATATCGCGTAAAACACGATAAAAAAAGGCACAAAATATTAGGTTCGTTAAGTATGAAAATTGTAGAAAAAAAATGTCTAATTTTATTTATCATAGTATTGTTCCATACTGTCGTTAAACTTTCGCCATTTCAGCTGTAGCTTTTTCAGTCCGGTGGTATGGAAGACTAGTAATCGAAAGTCGATGAAACCTTGTTTCCCATTTTACAACATTGTCGGAATAGTTTTCCTATGAAAAAGTTATTTAAATTCCGGAAAAATTCGTAGTCAGTGAATGTTAGATCTGGTTAGTATTGTGGATGATGGAGAACTTCTCATTCCATCCCCTATAATTTTGCCACTGTTATCTGTTAGGTATGCGGTCTAGCGTTGTAATATAATATAATAAGAGTCGATCGGTTGACTAATCAAGATTGTTTTTCTGCAAGTTTTTGGATCACTTGTTCCAGCGAGTTGCAGTTAAATTACAAATCCATCAAACACACACGATCACGATTTTTATGAATATTGCAACTTGGGCCATGTTTTGGTGGCTTATCATTATCCAACTACCGTGCTGAATATTTAAAGGTAATGGATTTTTGACTCATGACGAAAAAATTGCTTTTTACTCAGTTCATATGGAACCCACATATCCACCATTTTCAAATACCAGTATATATTTTGTCTGCTAACACTAAATATCTACGATAATTCATGTGCACTTTAAGATGAATCTGACTCGAGGGTGTCTTATAGTTCGTCATTATCCTTGATTCTGGCCGACCGCTTGAGGTCAAAGTTTCTAGGACGAAGTTTCGCAAACAAATTTGATACTCTCTCATGTATCGTAATATTAGCGTAAAATTCACCATCAATGTTCCGAGCTGTCTGCGATGCTGTATTTCCACGTAAGAATGCATATTCAATTACTCTACGAATTTCCGATTTTTTCCATCATTAAACAAACTATAAACAAAATTTAGAAAGATTTATAAAGAGGTAATAATTTAGAAGTCGATCATATACTTTACTTTACACTACAAAATTCGTAAATGACGACATACTGTTTTCACGTTTTTAATCAATATACACTAGGGTGTCAGAAGTAAATAGACGCGCGAAAAATCTGTTCTGTGACTTCAATTGTGCCTGGTGGCTCCTAATCCAACATCCAACCCTCAGGACAATTATTTTAAGTAACCAAGACCCTTGTACAGTTAGAATTTATAATCAGTTGCATTTTCAGCCCTAGTCACAAGAATCGCTTGAGATTTACAACTCCACACGCGGATGAATTCGGGTATTTCGAGTACGGTATAAGCTAATGCGACTTCTCAGTCAATTTAACCTAGTTGACGTCTATTTGGGAACTCACGTTTTTGATTTTTTTCAAATAACTTATTTAATATAAATTATATAATACACAAACTTTTGTATTTTTCTAAAAAAGTCTAATGAATAAATATTATAAATAATCATTGACCTTTATTATCCGCAATTGCGAAAATAAATAAAAACAACAATATTCGCTTCTGTTGCCACGGGCGCGATGATTTTGCTCGCTCGCATCCGGTACGATTTACCAAGTGCGAGTGAAACGTACGTAGTTGGCGACGTTTTATTCTTAGAATAATCCATTTTTTAATAAAAGTCAATATATTGATGAATGATTGCTCAATATTTTGATTTAAAATGCTAGGGGTCTATTTTCCATTATAAATAGACCCCCTTCGGTCGACGCGGTTGTTTTAGAGCCGCCGTTATGGATCAATTAAACATCCCATTATCGAGAATAAATATAATGATTGGAACAATGCCGATACAAAGGGGCCCAACTGTTGACAAAAATCTGAAGACTTATTTTATGGAAAGAAGAAGAAATTATTTTTCTGAGAAAGCTGATGCTACCAATTTAGCGATAGTGGACGAATTTTGGTGTGGAGGCGTTTAGCAGATCAATTAGTAGATAATTTTTTTCCAAAGTACCGTAAAATTTGTAGGAATAAATGTGATGATACGGAGTGGAGTTTATCATGACGGAAAATCTCAATTAATATTATGGTATAGAATTTTAAATTCCGAAAAATTTATTGGTATTTTAGAAGATAGACTTATGTCATTGTGACAACACAATTGAAAAAAAAATCTATACACATTTATAGAAGATAGAGCTACTCGTCATAAGTCTTGTATAACAACTACCTGAAAAGAGGATTGAAGTCTCCATATTTTTCCTGGGCCTGGATAATTTCCAGATACGAACCTATTTGAAAACGATTGGCATGTATTACAAATAAATGTGAAGAAAAGACCACGAAAACCCAGCAGAGAAAGATAATGAAATTTTCAACTAAAAAATGTACTTATAAAATTTGTACCGAAATCCGATATATCGAATTTTTCTACATTATCGAGAATTGCCGGATCCGACGGATCTAATAAACCGCAGATTTGTACGCAAAAATGTTTCCTCTCTCTGGCTAACCGGTCTATAATTACTGTATCGGACTCGATAATAGGGACTTCCCCATCGCAGGTATAATTTCATACAAAAAATGTGTTCCATCGGAAAAAAAACATGTTTTGTTTAGGCACGTGTACATTATGCCGCCTTTGGTAACGATGAATCCTTTGCAAACAATCACGTCGTGGACGAAATATTTGTGGAAACACGGCACGTTGTTTACAAATTATAGAACACATTTTACTATATTATTTTTTATGTCAGAATCATGGCAATTCTTGCAAGTTCATAAAAAAAGTCGTGGCATCCAAAGGGTCAAGTCCCATAAGAGATTATGAAGCGTTTATTTACTTGTGACCAGGGGCGGCTCGTCCATATACACTGCACAAGCAAATTGAGGAAAATATATTTTTATATATTCATATATATGTCTATTGATTATGTATACGAAAACATAAATTTATATGTATTAATCTGGTCGGGGCCTATACGGGAAGTGTTACTCTGCGCGATATGGAGCGAGAGCGCTATCAGCGCCGTGTATTGGATGGATGCGGGCAGGTAGCGGAGTGCGGGGAGGGTCTCATCGCCAGGCGCGGTGTCGCGCTGCGTTTCAGTGCAGTCATACCCAGTATGATCGCACCGTATGATTTTTAATATTCTGCAGCACCTCTAAATTTCATATACTGATTGGAACACCCTAGTGATTGTACATCTATTTAAAATTATTTAAAATATTTCCCTTGCTAATAGAACAATGGACAATGATGGCTTTATCGACGTCATGGATATCACATAATAATGACATTTTAATATATATATGTAAACGTGAAGCTCTATGTACGTTTTTCAGGAATAGAAGCTTGCGCCGTATTGATTCTAGGCCACGTACGCTGATTGTACTCGTCATTATCAGATAATAATGGACCGAATCGGGCCATTACTATTGTTAATTACGAAGAGACATTGGAACGTACGATAATTGCGGGCGTGGTACATTTGTTTGCCGCTCACCTAACGAGGTGACAACTTGTGCCGGGACCTGCTGATCAAATAGAGGCTGCGGTCGAGGGCCGCAACGGCCCTCCCCTACCATTTATTATTAATTATTCATATTTATATAGGACTAGGGTTAGGACGGGCACAATGGACTTGCAGGCGGTTAATTTAATTATACCGCGTGCAAACGAAAATTTGACATGATTGTATAATACCGAGGGCACCGAACAAATCCGATATCTATGAATATATCATGGCATTAATATCGAGCGGATGTTTGGCGATTTAAATTCGCGCGATAATATTATTAAAATAATATTACGGTGCATTATTGCGTTGTGCCATTGTTAAAGTGTGTCGTTTGTATCGCTCTCGCCTAATTGAGATGTTATCCAGATTCTAATGTGTCCTAGCGTATTGTCTTTCTCTTCGGCGAATTTACCCCGGCCGGAATTAAAATACCGCAGCGTTTTGTTATTATTTTTAAAAATCCATTAAGTCGCACGTCTTTTGTTTGCGGAAATGCGGCGAAAAAAATTCACTGCCGAAGAAATTTATTTACAATTTCATTTTACATAATCCAATTTAATAAAATGCGATGAGGTCGACTAATGCGAAATGTATTGCGCCCGTTGTAATTTTCCGCCAGGTCGGAATCTATTCCGGCAAAATAAATTCGAACGCGGAAAAACTCGCACAAATCTCGATGAAATATTGTGTTTCCTTCCCGATCGGACTGTAAATAATTTCACCTGCCATTGCGAAAAAGGGTGAACGTATTAATCATGGAAAATCTGTTAGCGTTTTTGCCAAAAATCTGGCGAAACGCTATTTCAAAACCGCACATGACAATTTCAAACGTGCACGGGATGCTAATTCAAAACAAATGAATATCGATTTTAATATATCGATACATTTTTTTTTCCGGGCATTTTCCGCAGTCGTCGATAGTATCGTCCGTTCGCACGTTCGCGCTATTTGGCGTCGCATAAATTTATGTTCGGCGTCGCGTTCGAAAACGACGCCGAGTACGAGTGGCGGCGCTAACGAAAAATGTAATTAATATCGCATTATTTATATGTCCGAATGTAGGCCGGAGAAGGGATGAATTAATGGGTTTCCCCGGTCGTTTCGGATGGAAAAAAATATCGAGATACGATCGCCGTTCATACGTCGATAAATTATGCCGAAATAGAAAAATAATTGTAAATGTGGAACACGTAAATATTACGATTGCTCGCGGTGGGCAGGTGGCAAAGTTACCCCGGATTTAAAAACAAGGCCGTTTATTATACCGCGTTAGAATTATCTGGTTGTCTCTCAAAGGAATATACTTACATGAAACGGATATTATTATTATTTTATAAATGAGTATGTTAGTACTGGAAATATGCACCTGGGGCATTCAGGTCCCATATGATCTTTTCGACCCCTGAGTTTACGAAAAAAAATCAGATTTATATTCTATCTTAAAATTAACGCATTTATATAACTTAAAAATTGCTTTATGTTTTTTTTATTTATAATTAATATTAAAACTGCGAATCTTGCACATAACTCTCAAGTGCAATTAATAGATTCTAAAACAAATTTCGCAAATATTAATTTTTAATTATTTTATCCTATTTGGATTAGAGATTGTTATTAATTGTTTTTTCAATTTAAAGTGTATTTTTCTGACCCAAAAAATATTTATTTATTTATTTGACGATTAAACGATGGACGTTGGCTTCATCTATCCATACAAATGCCAAGGTTTTTAAATATTTCGGGGTAATGAGGCTCACACTCACATTCTTCCTAGTCAGTGTCATAAAAAAAAATCCGGAAGGATAACCTATTCATTTACTAACTTAGCTTAGATATAATTCCTCAATGCTTTGCCTGGAATCTTCTTCCACTACAGTCTTTCGCAGGTTATTATTTATTTATTAAAGAGTCCTGATGATGTATTTTAAAGTTATATCACCAAAACTAAATCGAGATAATCAAAAATAATATATTTTTTATGATCAAAACTATTCCATAAAATTCGGCAATGGTTTTTTGTTGGGTGGAAGCGTTTAAGCCCTGATAAAAACCGGTATATTTATTCGGAAATTTCTAGCTTAGATATTTTACCCTTAATCAAATTAAATTAATATTACAATAAATAAAGGTAGTAATATAGAGCAGCGGTAATAAAGAGTAGAGAAAAAAATACAATGGTGTCCATTTCGCATGTCTATCAGGGTGAAAAATTGACCTCAAATGCAACATATAAAAATAATGGGTGTAATTTATATCATCGTAAATAATGAGAGTAATTTATATAAATAATTCCCAACTCTCTGGTATTGTTTTTAATTCCCTTCATGAAAAAACTAAATGGCTTAGGTTCTAAATGAGTCGCAAGATGACTTTTTTGTATCGTCTTTATTGTTTTTCCTCTTAATGGATGCTCTAAGGACCTAAATGAAAAATAATCTAAAGAAGCTCTCTAGGGAGTATAGGGGATGAGGTAACACTTTCCAGTTTTATTGCTTTATTGCGTTATTTTCGAAATGTGACCACAAGCGTTGTCGTGCTAAAGAATAATTCCCTTTCTATTGAATAAATTTAGACCTTTGATATTTGATTTAATCTTTCTAGTTGTTATATATAATAAACATCTGCTGTAATTATTTCTCCTGGTTTTAATAGTTGACTTTATAATAGACAACGCCGCAAATACCCCACAGAAGAATTCTTCAAAGTGTTAATTTGGGTTTTCGTTTTCGATGTCATAAGTTGTTCAAAAAATCGTTCCTATACGGCAGATTTTTCCGTTTCTTCTAAAAAATTTTCTGTTCAGCAAAAGTGCGAAAGCAAAGGATGCGATGTCTTGATGTCAAGGGACAGTTCATGCATCATCCAAATTCCTATCCTGCTGACTTTATTGATTTGTTTAAAATGCCCTCACACTGTGAGGGCATTTGAAAAAAAATACTTAAAATCGTCCAGTCTGCCGTGTTTGGAGTAAAACTGCACCCAAAAAGCTGTGTGCAAAATAATGTTTTTTTTTAATAATATAATATTTACACATATCCCCTATGAGGCGAATCGCGGTCTAACTTGCACTGAGGCGGGGGTGCATTTGCAAAAAATTGGTGAAACGTCGTTTTTTTTACAAAACAAAATCATAACTCGAGATTAGATAATCAAGATTGAGCCAAAAATTGAATTACCTCAACATTTGCTGTATAGTAAATGCAAAAAAAGTATTTATATCTAATAGCAGGGGTCACCAAATTTTTATAAAACATGATATTTTGAATATGTTTGGGTTATATGATGTTCATTTTGCAGTAAATATTAAACATTAATCAATTGCAGACAAAAGTCGTCAATTTCAAAACACGATCCTTCTTGTAAGAACCATAAAATATTTTGTATAATTGGTTTTATATGCACTTTCGTATGTCGCATATACCCAAAATTGTTTCAAGGTTTGAAAAAAAAATTGTATTGCTACAGCTAATAAGAACAAAAGAAATATATTTGAAAAATAAAACTTACAGCAGATTAAACTTAGTGTCGGGTAGGGTGTGATATGCGCGCCCCGGACATGCACAAAAACGCTTTTGACGTGGAATCCACGACCCCCGTAGACAATGAGTTAACCAATCCGTCACGGCGGCTCGATCCAACCGCGTCGTCCGAAGGGGATCTATTTACCATGGAAAATAGAATCCAAGCATTTCAAGTCAAGATATTGATGAATCCTTCATTTGAAAAAAAAATATTCTAAGAATAATAAGACTTGTTTCATAATTTGGTAGATATTTTCATTTTTTAACGCAGACTGAGGACACAACGCCGGTAGACCGACCGCCAAATTCTCGCGGCACGTGTCACTACTATATGTTTCACTCATATTTGGCACATCGTGCCGGATGCAAGCGAGAAAAAATATCTCTCACGTGAATATTGTTGTTTTTATTATTTTTTCGCAATTATGGAACATTAAGATCGTAGACATTAAGTTTGTGACATGTAGAATATTAAATAGTTATTCGAGAAAAATCCTAGGCTAGGTTAATATAAATTAAATACTGCACAAGCTCTAAGCGAGCCAAGAAAA
>JAGXCT010033706.1:0-34867 GCA_022495035.1 Philopotamus ludificatus | reverse complement strand
ATATTATTTTGAGTTTTTGAGTCGACTAGTGGTTTAAATCAAAATATTAGTTATTTTATTTATTTATTTATTTGACTAGGATGGATGGATGGTATAACTGACAGATTCTAAAGGGCCATTTACCCATATTAAGATTTGATTAAGAGTCTAAAGATGCAAGAGGAATGAGACTCACAAATATATTATATATTCCTCCCAAACCACTGGTTATATTTTAAATATTATTTCAGTTGGATTGAAATTTTGTATTATTTGTTTTATAACTATTTATTAATCAAAGGATAGTTGGTATTGAATTAATCAATTCAAACCCGCCAAACTACCTAAATAAATATTTTTATAAAACATGCGTTTATTCCTTTTATATACCTTCTGACCAATGTTATAAAGAATTCCCAGAATTCATAGTTTTCGTCGAACATCTATCCGACTAGTCACTTGGCTTACTTACAACTTACATTATCGAAACAATATGCATGTTATCAACAGGCCATAACACTCGTTGTACAAATTCTATATACAGTCAACCTTTCTATAACGAAGAAGTTGGAATCATTTTAAGGAAACCTGCGTTATAAAAACTAAAGGCACCCATTTGTTTTATAAACTGAAAAAAATCAATACATTTTTTATATTTCGTGGGGGAAGGCATTATTTTATCTTGAAAATTTAAGTTCTAGGAGAGAGCGGTATAGCAATGGGCGTTATAGGAGGGTTTACTTTAATGACAAAAAACGGTGGTGAAGAAAATCTAGCCGGAAAAAAGGTTCAGACTATTTTTACATAATTCGTTTTTTCGATCAGATTATATTAGAATAAATTTAAAAAAAGAAAAACTTTTTTATAACGAATAAATTGGGATCATGTTATAGAAAACCCGCGTTATAAAAAGGAAAGGCACTCATTTTTTGTAAATTAAACGAAATCAATACATTTTTTGTATTTCGCGGGAGAGGATATTATTTTATCTTGATAATTTACGTTCTGGGAGGGAGCGGTATAAAAGAGACAGTCGGACTTGTTATAGAAACCGTGGTATAGCAAGGGGCGTTATAGAAGGGTTTACTATTAAACGTTTAATTTATCTTTTAGGTAATCTTAAATAAATATGACAAAAAACGGCGGTGAAGAAAAACGGTTCAAACATATTTTTACATAATACGATTTTTCGTCCAGAAACTTAAAAAAAGAAACGTTAGAGAAAAACCGAGAGTAGCTATAAAAAATACTTTTTGAAACGCATTAAAATAAATTATGGAGTGGGATAGGTACCACATAAAAAATATATATATATAAATATTAGATTTTCATTTCCAAATCTATACTTAATATTTGTATATGAAAATCCAACCAATCCAATAACAATGTTCACCCCTTCCAAGTGACACAGCTGACATGAAAATAATAAATAAAAATTTAACCCACATCTCAAAAGGTTTAAAATCACTGAGATAGTGCAATACATGCCGACGCAATACTTATGTAATGTAATCATGAAACCAGCTTTTTTACAACTTGAACTAAAAATAAAGACGATAAAAGAAGTGACAAGAGTAGGCTAAGATTCACAACATTTTAATTTATTAATAAGTTTTATATACAAACGAAGATAAACAGTCGAGCTTATCACTTTTATGGAAAACTCGCGAAATTAAATGTCGCCGTCCGGGAAAATTCGACGCCGCATCGCACGTGATTCGTCAAATAAAAATCAACCCTAATTCTAGCTATTAAATAATAATAACCCAATTAACGTCGACTGTTTACACTGCACGATAAAACCAAACATGAAATCGCTTCGTGACTCACAAAAAAAAAATTTGGTGATAATAATCGCTCACCAGTCACGACACACTATAATTTTGATAAGCAAAACGATTGTCGTTACAATCCGCACATACGATAACCGCAGATTTAGCAACGAATACCACATCCTCGCCGTTGCGTCCAAAACGATTATTAAATAAAGGATCGGTTTGACACATTGATGATATCAATGAATCGAAAATTCCATTTATTTTTTAGCACAGTGTGTGGCCGTTGACATCTTAATCATATGTAAAAGGCGTAGCCAACATATGGTATGCGTAAAATTAAATCATTATGTGGAAAATCGATCATACAACTCATTTTCAGGAAAACTCTTAAAAATGCTATCATATGGCATCAAAATGCGTATCGATTATTAATTATTAAATGATACGGCAACAAGTGAGATGAATTATCTTAGGATTAACCTGCCATTGTATATGAAATAAAAATATATGACTCTCTGAGGAGGTCTTATTGTTCTATTGCGCGACAGGGTTAATAATCTTGTGACTTGTTATAAGCAGATAACGCCTTAGAGAAGAGGAACACGTATACTGAGGCAAAACCTCATCCCACTTGCCTGGGCATAGTAAGGAGAATGAAATCCAATACCAGGGTAATATACACGTCTAATACCAGCAATGGTCAAGAGAGGGAAACTCTTTAAAAAAAAAACGCATACCGAGACGGTTTGGGTTTTCGCGGTATGGACACGAAAGGATAGACTCTGGTTACGTGTTAGATTTAGTTTCCTCGAATGCCATTCGAGAGTCTGCTAAGGTCCATGCCCTCTGCGAGTGAGAGACTTTTGGCTGGCAAATGATGATGGTGATGATGATATATATATATATATATCACGAAAGCAGTATCATGTTTAAAGTTAGGGAGGGGATCGACAGAGAAGCATTAAAATTCCATATACACAACTATCTGAAAGAAAAGGGTATTGCTCTGCGCAATTCCTTGATTTGAGACAGGCCTTTGACAGAGTATGGCGTGAAGGACTGCTGCACAAAATCAAGAAAAATCTTCCCTGTCTTATTCATACAATGTTAAAATCGTACATTTCTAATAGACATTTCCGCGTCAAGCACAATGGAGAAAGAATCGCAATCTATCCGAGTAACTCTGGAGTACCACAAGGAAGCGTAATTGGTCCAACCCTGTATTTACTATGCATTGCTGATATGCCCAACACCGAAAACACCCTAATCGCCGTTTATGCAGATGACGGCGCTTCAGACATTACTAAAGAATTCAGACAAAGCTACCGAAATGCTTCAATAAAGTTTTATAAGCATTGACTGGTGTGGAAAATTGTGAAAAATTATACTTAATCAAACCCAATCGATCCATAGCATTTTTGTTGTAAGAAGGACTCAGTTTTAGATCATCGTACAAACAATAATATATCATTTATTATAGAGAGCAATTAGGGATAAAATTAGGAAATCTATACTGACTGATCGGACCACACTCAAAGTTATCTGGACGCTGCTTTTGATCTGGACATATGGTTTTCAATTCTGGGACATCAAAATCCTTAAATATATAATCAAAGATGCTACACATAATTTTGGTTTGAGTCTAATGAACTAATCATGACGGAACAATTCGAGTTCTATATTAATATAATAGGTCTACTGGAAAATTCTCTCAAGATCATGTTAGAGCATAAAGATCGTCGCTTGCATAAAGGTTTGGTTCAGCTCAACAAACCATTTCTGATCATATTCGGAAACTGGGATTGTTATAGAAATATTCGGAATGGGTTCCACATGAGTAGAGTTTAAATGATCGAGTCATCATATGCACATCTATGCTCGCACTGAACAAAATAGAACCATTTTTGAACCGAATGATAACTGGGGATGAAAAGTGGATTACTTATGAAAACATCGTAAGGAGAAGAGCATATTGTGAATCCGGAAAACCTTCTCCCTCCACCTCTAAACAGAGGTTGAGCCTGAATTAGAAAATGTTGTGCACATGGTGGGAAATTCGAGGACCAATACATTTTGAGCTGTTGAAGCCGAAAGAAAAGCTAAATTCGGAGAGGTACTGTCAACAATTGGATAATTTAAAAACAACACTCCAAAAAAAGAGGCAATGTTCAATAGGAAGGACATCATCTTGATTCATGACAATGCTAGGCCACACACTGCTTTGGGGACTCGTCAGAAACTCGCAGAGTTGGGCTGGGAAATTCTGTCGCATTCACCACATTCTCCGGATTTAGCACCCTTCGATTATCACTTGTTTCTGTCCAACTCAAAAAGTTTATTCGAGGCACAAAAAATGTATTATTTTGTTTGAACTTTCCGGGACACCAATATATGCAAATAAAAAAAAAGGTTTGTCGTCGCCGATCTAAGGACGATAACGAGGAAGCGGTAATTATAAATAATATCGGCCGTATATACAATAATTACTGTTCTTCAACTTCCTGGAACAAGAAATACGTGACGCGCGGGAAAATGATGTCATCGACAATATTTTTGAAAACAAAGCCGAGGGTGCGATTCGAACGGGGAATTTTTGACACATAATCAATCCGACGTTACGGGTTCGTTTTATCCGATCTATTATTGTTTTTGGGAGGACCTTCGGACCGTTGTCGTCGCGGATTGCGATACGTCGAACGACGAGATAAACGCGGAGGCCCTCGGCTCGCGGCGCTCGTCGGCACGTGGACGGATGCCACCTGAAGCGTCGTCGCGACGAGCTTTCGCTCCATTCGTTTGTTTGTTTATCAACGAAAAGTTTCGTTACATACGCGTTCGTATGGAGACGCCGGGCCCGCGGAGGGTCGGCATGACGGCCGCCGCGACGCAACAAGTGCAGCGTCGCGGCGGGCGGCGGGGCGGGGCGGAGGCGCTGCCGCCGCCGCCGCCGTTTTGAGGTTGGCCGTGCCCGAGTAAGCCGAGGCCGCCCGGGCGCCGTCGCGGCCGGCGCCCCGGCCCGGCCCAGGGCAGCGGGGGGAGCGGGGAGCGCGGGGAGAGGGCCCTGGCGGGGCGGCGCCCTACCTGCCGCGGCCGCCGCCCGCCGCCGCGCACGCGCACTGTTCTACAGCCGTCGCTGCACCGACGCGGTCGATAGACGACGCGCTGCCGGCCAACGTTTATTTACGAAATTTTGACGTTTCACGAAAACAAAACTTCTTCTTCTTCGCGACGCGCGTTCTGGCAACACCGCCCCCCCTTTTACTGCTTTTTTTAATTCAACTTTACCGCGAAATCGACGCCATCGCCGACGTTAATCCGAATCATGATTTTTCACAACGGAAAAAAATTAAATTGAAAATTTGTGAATACAAAAGGGTAAAACGTTTCGTTCCAATATATTAGATTAGGCAGAATAAAATGTCATTTTTTTTAATGCAACAAAAAAAAATATTCAGGAAAAACCACATAATATTACTCTGTTATATAATTTCCCTAATTGTCTATAATCTACTACCATAACATGTACAACTTTTTCAATAGATTTCCTTAAAACTCTGGCGATTTACTATCAAAACTATTCCCTCCTATATTTAAAAAAAAGGAGATAAATCGAATGGTGCCAATTACAGACCAGGGGCTGTTCTATCCGGACCTGCCAAGTTGTTTGAGATGATACTGCATAATACATAAGTCATTGGATAATGGGGTCCAAGTCGACGTTATCTATAACGACTTAGAAAAAGCATTTGATAAAGTCGATCATGCTAGACTCATTTTGAAACTAGATAGTTTTGAGTTTGGATAATCTCGTCTGTTTCTTCTCGAGTTGCCTACCAAAGAGGAAACAGTATTTTCCGCAGGGATCAAATTTAGAACCTTTATTATTTATTTTATTTATAAATGATATTCATAGTGTCCTTCAATGTAAATTTTTACTTTTGCAGACGACTTAAAAATATATCGATCTATTACTTCAGTGGAAGATGCCCTTTCGTTGCTGCTGGACATTGATTCTTTGCGCGATTGGTCAATACTAAATCGTCTTCCATTAAGTATTGGAAAGTGTGAAACAATGACATTTTCTAGATCAAAAGAGCCCATCATCTTTAATTACAGACTTGGGAACGTAATTCTTCCTAAGCAATCGTCTGTTAAAGTTCTGGGTATTTTGTATGATTCTAAGTTAAAATTTAGTTTACATGTATCGGACGTGTGTATGAGATCGTCTAGAATGTTCGGTTTCGTCTTGAGAAATTCTCATCACATACGTAGCACCTTAGTCATACGAGTGCTATACGATGCATTGGTTCTAAGCTTGCTCGAATCAGGTTCCATTATGTGGGCGCCTTATGACGCCTCGAATTTCCTTAGAGTATAGAAGATACAGAAGAAATTTCTTGGGTATCTCTACATGAAGGAATTTGGATTCTACCCAAGTTTATACCCCAGCGCATGGGTGCAGGGCTGCCTGGGGTATGTAACCCTCGAGAATAGAAGATCGATTTACTACGAAAAGCACTTCTTCAAGCTGTTAGTTGATTCTGTAATGCCTATCACGCATTGTATTTGGTGATTTTTTACCTGTTCAACATTTTCAATTTTTTTTTATCACGAAGTGAATGTTTAATTTAATTAAAATAAATGATAGTCGAAAGGTGCTTGCAAGATGTAGCAGAAGTTCCAAATCTAGTTTTCTGATTTTGTCCTGAGTGTTTTTTGCTGCATGAGATCTTGCATTATCATGCTGTAAAATTCTGCTGTTGTTGTTAACTAAAACATATTGTTTTTTTAGTAACATTTAATCCTTTTAATTGGGCACAGTATAACTCTGCCGTAACTGCCTAAACAGGTTTTAATAATTCATAATGAATTATATCCGAAATATCCCACCAAACACTTTTTTTAATGATAATATTGGCCGAAGAGTAGGCACAGGTACCTGTTATAGAGATAACCATTGTTTTTTTTCTGGCATTGCTGCAAAGGTCCCATTTTTCATCCCTAGTAATAATTTTTCTGAGAAATGGATCTGTTTCGTTTCATATATTTATAGTTGTTATTAGACACCCAAGGTCCTGCCATGTGAAAATTCCTGCTCTATTTTACGCGGATCAGCCTTCCACTAATGAATTTAAGGGAAGTTTTTGTTTTTGATTTGTCCTTTAACTCCCTATCACCACTTTTGAACTTTTTAAATCATCTAAAGCACTTTCGCAGTTTCAAGACGACAAATCATATATATTATTTCATTTGAATATATAAAAGGACTTACGCCAAATTCTGCTATAATCTCTTCTACTTCAAATTTCCTATGGAAGCTTCCTGAATTTCTTTTGTCATTTTATTATTCACCAATAACTGGATGATTTATTAACTGTAATATGTTTAGACTTCAATAACGTTGTCATTTATTATATACAGAACTCAATAAAAGGAAAAAAAAAATCTTGGAATATATCATCGTTTTAATATCTATCTAGTTTAAAGCAAAGTCTTTGCTCTATTGTCAACAATTAATCCCCGAGTAATGATTAACGTCTTGATTCACATTAAACTAAAATGATCGTCCTCGACATTTTCGGATCATTCCATGTCAAAATTCTGGTCCTGAGAGAGGATTTTTAGTTCTCAAATAATAATAGATAAAATAACGTTTTACTTTATATGTGTTTTTTGATGCGCATTGTTTTTCTTTATCCTGAAGTATTTCGTTTCCTTTAAGTTCTCATGAAATATTCTACGATGACACCACTTACATCACAACCAACACTAAACACTACTAATTTTATTATTTTATCATTTAAATAAAATGATTTTTACTTAAAATTCGTTAGAAATATCTATTATTACGGAACTTTTACAATATTTTTATTGAAGAGTGGATAACATTTAATAAAAAAATATGCTATAATAACACAAATAAATTAAATTGTTGATGCTGCTCAGACTTAAGATACAGAATAAAGAAAAGTCTGAAAAATCATCTATTTCTCTTAGCTTTTGTTTTTTTTTATTAAATTTATATGCCAAATCACCCATATTAATGGATAAAATCTTGAATCATTTACGTAAATAATCAATATTAATATGAAATATATTATGTTTTATGATATTTTCATTTATTACATTAGACAAATTCTTTCATAGTGGATTTATGTACAAAGGAATTTTCCTCGTGTTTTTATTTCGGTCGGGGAATTTATTGATATTAATTTTTCATTCGTTTATTTTCAGACGCGATTGAAACAAATCTCCAGCGCAAATATCGGACATGATTATATTTTCAGCAACGACCCGAGCCACCCCTAATGAATAAGCAAATAACTGTCGGCCTCCGGTTCATTACTCATTCTTACACTGTTGATTCGTAAATGATGAAAAATGGAGCTCACAAACAATACCGACCGACCAAATTAAAAAAAAATATGCAAACCCGGCTGCAAATCGACGGAAAATTTATAAAAAACAGATTTAAATTGGTAAATTTGGTATTCGATTCTGTTGCTTTAATTGGCCCGTATTTAATAATTAATTTCGAAATTAATTAGTACACTGGTAAGACGATTATTACGAGAGGCGAACATTGACGAGCTATCGAACAATGGCTGTATAGAAATAATGGTTTCGCCAAATTATTAATCGACTCTCGCAGTATTTATTACATATTTTTTTTCTAAAAATATAATAAAAACTCTATTGAAGTATTTTATTAACAACGAGATAATTGAAATGTAATAAGAGCGTTTTTTTTAATAAATAATTATACAGATAAGATAACTAAAAGCTCTTGAAGCAAAGAGAGTTATATTTAATTATTGGACAAATAATAGAATTGCTTAATAGATAATATTATTAGAGGTTAAATGAAAAATTTATACCGTTGTAGATTAAGAATCCATAATTGTTTAAATGAAATATTATAATTTTTCTGATTTGAAATACTAATTATTTTCATTAAATTTATTTATTCTTACATAACATATATATTATTTACACATTAAAAATAAATAAACGCCTAAGCCTCTTTTTATTGGAATTCCTGAGTTATAACTTTTATAATCAATGAAAATTCTGAGATAAATTAATAAAATTATAATCGTAGAATTTACTCTCTGATTGCATTGAAAAAACCTCATAATTAACACGAACAAAATCTTCAGCGTAGTGGTTTGATTGAATGATGATTAAAGTGATTTCGCATGATTGAATCTTCTTGATAATTATCATTAACACATATACAAAATGAGAGCTTTAAGTTCTAAAATTTGAAAGTATAGTTTTTTATCAATACAAAGATTTTTTGTAAATCAGTATAGTCGATAAGGAGCTGGATATCTTCCTGACGTAAGTTGAATTTGTAATAAAAATTAAAATAACATAAAAGGTCCTAAATGTGATACAAAAAACACAGAAAAAACGTATATCTCCCGAAAACAAAATTGAACTGAAGACTTTCAGGTACTACCTTAGATCAGTCGTGGTTAACTCACATTGTCACATTGATGGTATGTTACATACAAGCCATGACACTTGTTAATACTAATATTATTATAGTTGGTTTGGAATTTATATTATTTATTCAACGAACGATAGAAAGAATTAAATTAACTAATTCAAACTCGGAAATTACTTACGTAAATATTTTTTTAAACATTCGGAGATAATGGGTCTCTTCCACTATTGACTGTTCCTCTCGCCAGTGTCATAACGAATTCGCTGAATCCATAATTTTTGTTAGGAAGTATTATTAAAAGTAGTTAAATTATCCAGAAAATAATTAATTAATTTCTTTTGAGAATGTTGAGTTAAAATAATGATTAGGACGAATTGGAATTAAAGAGTAATAGAGGACATTGTATAAAAATCCTATATGAAACAATTAAAGGTTTCTTCCGGAGAAGTACATGTTCCAATTTCTCTTCCAATGATAACAGTAACGTAGGTCCTTACTTGTGTATGGAAGGATTGCTCAGGAGTAATACACTTGAACGTACTAAAACTATTATAACGAAAGCGCATTAACAACTCGAGCAATTAAAACAAGAGCTTAATAAAAGGATCTGTTCTAATCAATTTTAAGAAGAGAATAGTTTAACGCGACATCGCGAAGCTTCATGCTGAAAAACTGACTCTAGAAAAAATAATAGGACTTGAATTGGAGTTTTTACTCTATCTACCCTATTCATCAGATCTCGTACCATCAGATCTCGTACCATCAGATTAGTACCTCTTTAGATCAATGGAATCTGCATTAAAGAGCTAAACAATAATATTACTGGTGATGTAAAATATGAATTATTCGGTGTCAATTGAATTTCTAAAAGAGATGTTTTTTTATAAAAATAATAAGTGCTGGTTTTAGTTTATTTTAACAACAACTGAAAATCGTAGCACATCTAAGGTCACCAAAATATGAATAATTAGGACCCTTGGACGTATAACAAGATGACTGAATGACTCCCCATCCATCTATTGGTTGGTTCGGAAAGTGATTTCGTTTTTTCCCAACAGAGGACTTAATTGCATTTTTTCAGAGCCAACTTCACTCTTAAGCCGCATAATCATTATATATTTTGACAGGTGATATAGCAAGGCTTGCATGTGAAAAGTTCGATTGATTCTACGCAGTATTTTTTGGTTGGTGTTCTTTCAAATATGGAAAGTGAAAAGCAGCATTTTCGGCATTTTACTTTTTTATTATTGAAAATGTAAAAATGCTGTTCAAGCATGAAAAAATATCTGATGTGTATGGAGAAGCTGTATTAACAGAACGCCAGTGGCAAAACCGGTTTGCAAGATTTCGTATCGGAAATTTTGATGTTGAAGATGCATGTTGAAGCTAATGAAGACACAATAAAGGCAACCGGAAAATAACACTTCATGAGATCGCTGAAAGTTTAAATTGATCGAATTCGACCGTTCATAATCATTTGAAACGTCTAGTTTTAATCTCAAAGCTCGACATTTGGGTTCCTCGTGTTCTTACGGAAAGAAATTTGTGCCGTAGCGTTGACGTCTGTGATTGGCTTCTTAAACGTCAACGCTGATGATCCATTTTTAAAGCTCATCATCACTGGGGATGAGACATGAACTGTCTACAACAATGTTAAACGCATGAGATCATGGAGTAAAAAAGATCAACTGCCTCAAAGCACATTCGAAAGCCGATATTCATTATAAAGGATGATGCAAACTAGTAGGATTTCAAAGGAATCGTTTTTTTTTAGCTTCTACCGAACAATACAACGATCAATTCTGGAGCGTACTGTCATCAGTTCGACAAATTGAATGATTTACTTAAACAGAAAAGTTCAGAATTGATCAAAAAAAAAGATGTAGTTTTTCACCAAGATTTTTCACCCATTTTCACTCCATCCAAGATTTAACAGCTTGGATGGGGTATACTGCCACACCTATCATACTCTCCAGATTTGACACCTTCCGATTATTATTTGATCCGGTCTCTACAATTTTTTTAGACGGTAAAACCTTTACTTCAAATGAGGAGGTCAAAAATCACCTGGATCAGTTTTTTGCTAGCAAAGAAAAAAAAATATGAGCGTGGATTCATGCTACTGCCAGAAAGATGGCAAAAGGTATTGGACCAGAATGGACAACCTGATACATCGAATGGTTTGATATAGATTTAATATAGTTAGATATTTTCTAGGCGTCAAAAAAAAATACTACGATCAGACATCAAGAAAGACTGAAGAACAAATCCATTTTTTTTATTTCAATATTAATATATATTTATTTCGGATTAATTGTTTGAGAACGACTGATCCGGATTAAAGAGCGCTTCATTAGGCAACGGCCAAAGTTGGGTTGACGTAACCCCCGCTATTCGAAAATCAAAAGGAATCTGTATCAGTCGTAACGCAAACGCACAAATACACATTACAGGGCAGACACATTAGGGGCGGAGATTAATGTTTATTTGTTTTGCGAAATACGTTCGAGAGGTGCAAATATTATTCGGGGGTAAGTCGGCTTACCGGTTGCGCTAATTGCCAGCGAGCTAATACCTCCCGCGGCACCGGGTGGTGGGGGTTAGTTCGGGGGGGTTGTTACCCATCTACCCCATTATTGTGTGAAGTGCCACAACTAATGCGCGGACCATACTCACCACTTTACATTGAATAATTGGCAGGCCAGATATTGTTCATTGTTCCGAATCGCAGTTTGACTAGTGAGGGCTTTCGTATTTTCGCATATCTGCGGTCGTAATTCGACAGAACATGGCGCGGGAGAGTGGGGTCGGGCTTACGAGGAGCTTATTTGTCCACGGAAATTTGTACGAGTACACGAAACGATGTTAAGTATCATAATACTCGGATTTGCATAGTAAATAGTTTTTATTAATTAGCCTCTCTGAGTTGAGAAAATTGAAATGCGGAAAATACGCGTACACCGAGAAAAGCCCTAGGGTGACGGTGTCTATTACAATGTTCGTGATCGTGGATGACACGTTTGTTTATTTGTTTTACATTTGCCCTGCACGAGGAGGCGATATCTCCCTCAAACCATTGCCAGGACGTCTCTGGTCTTCCGGGTCCTCGTCTTCCTTGAATCTTACTCTGACGAATTAGTTGCAGTATTTGATATTTTCCAGGCTTCTATGCGTTTAATCGACATTTCACCTCTGTTATCTAATCCTATCTTTAGATATAAAAAATATTTAACACTCTCCAGATCTGGAAGATCAACCCAGAATATTAACAAAATAAATATCGCTGTCTTCAAGTTTAATAAATGCAACGAAAAGAGCGAGGTATATTAACGTGGATCTGACAATAAGTGTAAACTAAAATGTCAATGGTGGTTCTGAAAATTCTAAACCGGAAACTACAGTCTAGAAAGATCTGTAGAGCTCGTCGAGGACGTCCAGTAAATCCTGAAAAGTTGAGTCAATGGGTATCTCTCATACTTTTCAAGACTAATCATGAGCAGAGAGCAAGAAATCTTTTTTGGACTGAATAGTAACTGGTGACCCGAAATAGGTTATATATATAAAAATATCAAGCGCTGAAGACAGTGGCTTACATAAAAAAATAACAGCAGCATCTAGTTGAATGGAATGTCCTCTGTGAAGATCCTCTTAACCGTTTAGACGCCACGGCGTGCAGGCACGCGAAATCGGTCTAACCACCAGTGCCACGGCAAACGCTACTACAAATTTATTTATGAATAAATATAATATTTTTAAATGAAAATTAATGTAGGGACTTCTTTTGAAGGCAATGTGATTGCTAGAATGTCGATATGTTTATCCGTTTCATTTTATGATTGAAAATGGTGGCGTACGGTAAAAATCTATATAATTGGCTTGGCGATTAAAGGGTTTAAAATTGTTTTTCCGATGGAATGTCACATTCTTGCGTACGCCGAAGATTTTATTTTGGATATCGATACTAGCCGATATCTCTCTTAAAGTAACTTCAGAATAGGATCAAGTCAATCAGATTTTATTTGCCCTAAACAAGACTGAGGCAATCCTTCTCAAGGGTCGACTCAGTTTAAGCATTTCTCGCATCGCGTCTAACATATGGGGCGTAGGGTAGAAATTGTCAATTACTGACTAGCCACAGTAATTTTAAGGCTAAGCTTAAAGAGTTTAGCCTTGTAGCATCTTTGCACTGTTGGTTTGGGTTCGACTGTCAGGATTATAATCACGTTCTGTGGTCTATCTATATGTAACTTCCACTAAACCATTTGTTTATCATTTGCATCGTTGCATCATCATCATTTACAAGCCACAAGACTCTAAATATGGCAGGCGAGGCCAAAGGAACCTTAGGCTCCCGTTTGTTGGCTTAAGCCATCTTGGTATGCGATTTTTTGTAGTGGGTAAGAGTTTCCCTCTTTTGGCCATTGCTGCCATTGGACGTGTATCTTCTACCATGTTGGTATTGGATTTTACCCTTAAGACTGTGTACAGGCAAGTCGTTCTGTGGTCTTGTCCTACCATAAACGTCGCGCTTCATGACCTTCTCCATATTGTTCGATGCGGCATTTTACAATTGGACCATGGACCTAGCCAGCAATGTATCGACTTTAAGAGAGTTGAGCAAAGCTACTTTCCTTTCCCTTCTCTCATTTTTTAAGCAATTTTAGTTTCATTTAGCCAGAAGAAACGATAGCCTGGAGAAGCTCGTCGCGCTTGGAAACGTACAAGGACGCAGGGGAAGGGGCAGCCACAGGCTCCACCGTAGTAGCTGCGATGCGGGATGCAGAATGAAGAGAATCCTGGAGAGACAAAATCAAGAACTTTCGGAACAAAAAAGATCACGATCCTCAGACATGAGGGTGCCGACCAAAAAAAAAAAGTTTCATTTTTAAAATCACGGATTTCAGGAAAGAAACTGCTTTTATTGTACCGGCATCTAGCTAGTATATGCAGTGTGGGTATTTTGCAAGGGATAAAACTGTATCAGACTGGTCTAAGACAGCTTTATCCTAGGTACAAAAGCATGCGAGCAGCTTAAGTCAGAAGAAAAAACGATCATTTTTGGTGTCAGGACAAAAGATGTTTTTCCATCCGGCCAACATGGAGGATGACATTACAAATGCTAGCAGTCTGAATCGAAAATATCGCCTCAACCATCATCCTCGGACATTGCCCCATCTGATTATCATTTATTATCAAGAACTTTCGGAACGAAAAGGATCACGATCCTCAGACATGAGGGTGCCGACTAAAAAAAAAAAAAAGAGAACATGCTATGTGCATTATTTGTTATGACTAAATCGATTAAATCGACCCCTTATACTTTTCGTATATGCACAAGAGGGTCGATCGATTGACATTGTGATAATAAATAGGGTTAATAGGTTCTTTACTGCCAATTCGCTTTATACAATTCAAACACTAAAGAAATGATTAATTTTTAAACTCTTAACTAAAACATTTCTCTACGGTTGAATATGAACCATTTAATTTAAAAAAATGTTAGATTAGTATATTTTTTTCTATTTATTAGTTGACATTGACAAAATGTCCGACAATGACGAGGACGATGGCACATCCCTCTTTTCGGACACGAGGTAACACAATTTCATCACGTTCACCGGCAATTTATCAGGACTGATATATTGCAAGATGCTCGGCGATCCCTCATACGAAGCGCAAATAAAATTTCGCCGGATATTATTTATTATACGTGAAATTTCTAGAAACCGTGATTTACTATATAATAAATTTTGTAGCACATTTTCGCATTTACTTTTTGACCGAAGGCGACGTACCGAGGCCGGCATTATTTTTTTCCCCGGGCCTGGTAATCTGAAATTCTTTATACGAATTTAATTAACCCTAAATTAAATCTGGATGGTGGAAAATATATATTTTTAAATATAATTCCGTATTCTCCGAGGAGAGTGGCGAATTAAAAATTTAAGATCCGTCAGTACGGCGGGAGAAAGCTGCAAAAATGCGAAATGCCTTTAAAAAATCATTACTCGTTTTTTTTGTTGTAATATCTGTAATATTCATAATTCGGATATATATATATTTTATTCTGTTCAAAGAATATCTCTTTTGTTTATAAAATATTCCAATAAAATGCTATGTCATAAGTTTTTCGTATGTATTAATATTTATACTCCAAACGGCAATAATTCATGTCATATTTTCATTGTCGAGAAATTGATCAGGTGAGATATCTTCTTTTTCACCTTGCCCCCGTATACCGAATTATACTCCCAAAGTGAATAAAATGAAAAACGTGTTACGATATAATGTATTCTTCCAGAAAATGTACATCAGAAGTTTTAGTTAGCGAAAAAAATATGATTAATGACTTCCGCGAACGAAAAGTATTTTTGTTTGCCCACTTAGGGATCCTCGTGATGCCAGCGTATGAGAATATGAAATATTTCCTTAACAATACTTATTAGAATGATTAATCACTCACCAGTCTGGGTGCTGGAGTCGAAAAACGTGCTGGTCGTCTCCACTGTCATGGTCCCGATGGTACCGTCGGTGATCTGGGCGCAGGAGTCTCTGCGACTGCGGTACCTGCAGCCCTCATCGCTCTGTGAACTCTGTCGTCTAAAATTTCTACACCGTATCATCTCCTCTGTGGTGCTTTGTCTTCTGAAACCCCTGGCGATTAATATCTCTTCGGTAGTGGACTGCCGCCGTATCGATGGCCTGTGCTCTTGGGGAGGGGGAGGTGGCGCTCTGTTACACGGACTGGGATCTCGGCTCGAGTTGCAACTGCTGGAATCTGGGGATCTAGGTTGGCCGGGAACCGGCGTTCTGCTCCCGCCTGCAATGGACGTGGACTGTCTCCGCAAACGTCCTCTACGATTTCTAGCTACGGGACTTAAATCCCTCTCCGTACTTCTATCCGGACTCAAATGCGATCTCGATTCGCGTCTACTTCTCGAAGCAGAATCCGGACTCAGACTATCTCTGCGCGCTTTTCTTCCCGATTCGTCCACGTCTGGACTGAGCGTCGGTTGACTTCCTCTCCTGCCCCAAGTCCCAGGCGGCAAACAGCTCTCATCATAAGCGGTGGCTTGTCGCTGCAATCTGCTCATCTTACTGGATCGATCGGGACTGGCGTGCGATCTTGAATCTCTTCTATTTAATCTATGACCGCATTGAGTCGTGGAGTCTCTTCTACTGGATAATAAGGGATGCGGTCGCGTTGGGGTAGTTGCTTGGGTCGAGGGAGCGGTCGGCGATGCGGGAGGAGGCGTGACGCTCGATGTGATTATTGTCGGCGGAGGGAGTGCTTGACAGCTGCTGTCGCTCGTCGTCACCTTGCCGGGCATCGAGTGCACTGTGACAACTGTTATATTTGGCGTAACCGTGTGCTGCACCGTGACAATGGGTCCAGTGCTGCTGTGAAACGATATCGAAGGTCCCGCGGGTTGAATCGTGAACGACGGACCAGCCGTCGGGGGTTGGATCGAAAACGAAGGACCTGCCGCCAAGCTGTTGGTGTTGTTGGCGGTGTTGATGGTGTCAAGGGCAGAGCGATCCCTGAAGTGCTGCATATCGCCCACCGTTCGCGAGTCTCTCCTCTTCTTGTGTCCGGCGACTACCTTCGGCGGTGGTGGCGTAGTCGCCGTCGAGTCTCTCCGGCCGCTCTTGTAGCTGTCGCTGCTTCCGCGTCTCGAATCCCTTCTGCCGCTGCGCAACGAGTCGCCAGACCCGCGTCTATTCTTCTCTCGATCCTTTTCTCTCTCCTTCGGATCTTTACCAATAATAATTGTGTCTCTCCGCGTCCATAATTTGGCGAGATCGGATCTAAAGTCGGTTATCGGCGTTTGTTGCGAGTCCCTTCTCGACTTCGTCGACCACGACTTGATGCCGGAGTCGGTGCTCGATTCTCTTCGTTTGCGCAGCATGGCTATGTTTGTGGGTTGGGTAGGCATTTGTGAATTGTCTGTCGTCGATTGGCGTCCCCAAGGCAACGAGCGTGCTAAGTCGGCTAGTGTTTCTCGTCTGCAGAGCGGCGCTTTGTTAGCTTTGGCCTTGGGACCGCCGCCCCATTCCCTCAGGATGTCGGTGAGTTGCGCCAGGGACGATCGTCTTCTCCTTTGGGCACCTTAATGCAAAACACGCAAATATAAATCGCAATGCATTGCACATAAATAATTATTCGAAATGATTGTGTACCTGGTCGTGGCGGCGACGAGTCTCTCGGTGGTGATACGCAGCAGACTTGCGCTGAGGAATCTCTTCTACCTCCCAATCGCTGTCGGATGGTACTCTCTTCCAGTTGTTCTCTGACCATGTCGTCCCAGCCGTTGCCTCCTGACCACACCAATCCTACCTGGTGTGATAGTATAGGCAGGTTGCAAACGAAGCATATAGCCGTCATCGTCCTGTGCAACAATAACAAAATCAAATGAAATATCATACAGAGTAAATAAATGCAATACTCTATTTAAGATACTTTGCGAAAATAATTAAGGATATCAGAAAGAAAACCATTATTTTTACATGTTACATATACCACTGTGCCTTGTATTATACGTCAATAAATTATCTCCAAGACAGTGAGAGATTTTTCCGAAGTTTATGTGTCAGTTTTACAGTAAAATTTAGTCAGTTTTTTTTGCATTGATTTAAATAAAATAAAACTTTATTTAAGTCATGCTGAATTTCTCGTAAAATCAAAGCATCTTGAATTTTTACGCTTCAGTGTGCAAAATTATCTATTTTATTATGAAAACGAACTGTAAAATTAAATTAATATTTACTAGGTCTAGAACCTTCAGATGATAAACGAATCTGAAAGGGCTATGACAAAAATTTAACAATATTTTGATTAATCATTAATAATAATCGTATTTTTTTTTCCAACATTTGTAATTTAATTCGAAACCGACATATTTTATTGAAAATAAATTTTAAAAAAATACAGGAAGATAGCAGACGGTTATATATTGTAATTATATAAATAATGGCTTTCTTTTCGGTTTCCTTAATATCAATTTGTATTAACCAAACTCTGATATTCAGTTCTACGATATACAAAAATACCATAACATATAAAAATGTGTTTTATTATTGAATATATTTTATTTTAATAAGCTAAGCTTACTAATGCTTTTTTCCGAAAATATATTTCCCAAAAATGATATAATATGTTAAACAACATATAAATGATACATGAAAAGTAAATGGATTTACGAATTGATGAGCATTAATTTAAATGGAGTGCTTTTAAAACATGTGGAAAAGCCTTTCAAAAATAATTGATTGATTTTTCAATATTTAAAGCTGGTGTATCACCACAGAGTTAATTCTATCCGAAAATATACGACAAAAATAAATATATTTTTATTCTATAGCAACGATTTTTGTAGTATTTTTTTAATGCCATCGCGATAAATCGATAGAAGAAATGTTTTGCAATTATTACCGGTGGCAAATTCATCACTTTCTCCACAATCCTCTTACACATTCAGTACAGAATGACAGGTTGTGGTAGAAAACAACGATAAGTACGCCACTTTTCCTTTGAGGTTTATTCAAAAGAATACCCACACCTGGATTTAAGACTCCCGTGGAATACACAAAGGATGACGGAAGACCTTTGTGTGGCATTCGATAGGGAGGGAAAAATGGATAAGGCGGCTTAATTTGTGTGAAAATATTTTTTTATCGCATCAAGGGAACGGATGGAGAGGGAACGAGAGACGCTCCACTCTAATATTCCAATTTACTTTAATTTAATTGAAAATATTTTATTCATTCGTGAAGTACATTCGTAACAGGGGGCTCAACGCCAGTGGGGCCTTTCATCTATAAAGTCGACATTTTACCTTTGTAATCTCTCGTTATTATATTATGCATCTTGTTGCAGATAGCTCTTAACGTAATTATTTCAGCATAAATTTGGCATTGGGAAGTTTGCAAAGTTTCAAGTGACAAGTACGTACAATCTCCTAGATAATTGCGGTAGCTAATTATTAAAACTGCGTGTTCCCTGCACCTATACCGATTCAAACTTTGGTAATTAGTTGGTTAATAGACTGCTGGGAAGGCTCTGGTTAATGCGATTTAGTCATACAGTATCGCCCGAGTTGCGAATAATTGGATAATGAACTTATGAGGAAGCAAGCCGCTAAATTGATTTAATCTTTGCCGAGTTGATCTTTGTTTTCAATGAAGAAATGGAAATGGAAGAAGTTGAATATCGAATAAAAATTCATTTCCATAATCGATTCAAAATTATGAATTGGCTTTGCATATTTACATTCGTGTTATTTTAGCCTCGAAAAATATATTTTCAGCATTCTGTTGTTTTATATGTATGTGTATATAATATTAAAAATATATAGAGATGATTAATTACTTATATTTCAATGAATCTAATCAATGAGAAATCTGGGATTGTTTTCTCTTTGGAAATACTTAGATACCAGGACGAATGATTTAAAGACCGCAGAGTATTTTCGTAAACATATGTTGCCATGGATGAAAGTAATATGCGAATAACTCTTTCAGACACTTTTGGCTAGGAATCGCACATATTAGGTCAAAACTCTGTGATGGATTTTTAATTGAACATATCTTTTGCTCTGGAATCATTTTTTAGCTCTGAAAATTCGTCTTGACAATCATCAGCAACTGTTTCAACAGAAAATAAAAATAGATTGCATACTTATTCTATCAAGAATTAATTTTCCAAAGCTTCCAGCTTCAAAAAATAATTTATTAAAAATTATGAAAGATCTATTACTAAGCCATTAGCATCAAGAGTTGATGGTAATGTTTTAAACATGTAATCTTATTTTTCTCTTTCAATTTTCGATTATAAAATTGCTTATAAAAGTTCTGTGAATTTTATGATATTTGACTTCTTTGCATCTGATTATCTATTTTTTCAACTATGCAAAAATGTCTACTAAATGGGCAAGGCACATAAATTATTCCTTATTATTTAGCCAGGTTGTCCTCTCTCGATTAAGAAATTAGCATCATTTTTAAAGCCAGTGCCTGACGATGGACCATACAATGATTATTAGTCCAGAAAAAAATAAAATTCGGCTTTAAAAGAACCGAATTTAACATATTTTGCAAATATGATCTCCAGCACAACCTAATCCTTGATATCAACTGCCATGTCACTGATCCTTCTTTCGATTGTGTTGTTCGAGTTTGTTCTCCAATCTATTTTCCAACACAATTTCTATCATTAGAGCACAGGGTTTAATCAATATTTCAACAATTCGGAGATTCATCCACAGGAACTCCGAAATACCCCACCGGTTGGGAATCCCTAAGTTGGTAGAACCATATCGACATATTCCAAACCAAACAATTACTTCTAATAAATATTAATAAATACACCCATCCCTTGCCTATCATTATTCTTGCTTATTACAATTTCGCTTTAACACGGTTTATGTTTGATCCAAAAAAAATGTTTTTTTCGATTCAATCTTGCTTTGTTGGCTCCTTGTTGAGTCATTTTTCCATTTTTAAAGTTACAGTATATCTGTACCTGATTAACATAAAAAATAATTACAATTTCCCTCTTTTTCATAAATTTGTTACTCGCGTTTTATATGGTTTTGTTTAGCACAGTGACGTAGAAGAACCCAGCTTTCGTGGTATGCAAAGGATGGGTGTATATTAAAAGGAGAAAGATACTATTAAAGTGTGCTTTTGTCATAAAAAGAGCAGTCGATGATAACTATAATATGTATATGCTAAGAGTCAGATATTAGTTAAAGGATGCTACTGATGATTATGACTGTATTCGCTAAGGCTTAGAATAATCGAGCGTCCATTGTATTCAGGAAAGATCTGGTAAAGTCTCAAAGTCAATTTGCGCCGAAAATACCGAAAATACTAAACAAATATCAGGCATAACGAAATAAATTTAAATACAGGTATATTATTAACCAATCCATCACGACGGCTCGAAACCAACACTGCTGGCCGATGGGGTATATCCTGTATGAAATGAATGTATGAAAATAGACCCAAAAAATGTCAAGTCAAGAATTGGATTATTCTAAAATACATTGACATTTAAAAAAATATTTATTCATGATATATGTTAGAACAGTCGACAGAAAAATCCAAAATGTCGACTAGTTAATGCGACGCAGAGGTGACGTGCGCACAGAGCGACGGCCCGCTCACGGCTCAGCGCATGTTGGTTCTCCCCTTGCACAGCACGATATTTTTTCTCGCTCCCACTTACACATGCCCGGTTGTTTTTTTTAGCTTATATCTGGTACAGAGCGAAAAAAAACTGCGCACTCGTGCCATTAGAAAGAAATTTTATTTTCGCAAATGCGGACATAAAAGGTATATGATTATTTATATTTCTTTACATCTTTTTGGATAAATGTATACAGTTTGGAATATGTAGGATAAAACTTTGGATTCCAAATATTGGCATGGTTAGGTTAATTATTTTAAGCCGCAAGTTATTTATTATAATTTACCAATTTCGAAGCAATGATTTTTTTAAATTAAGTCGAACGCTTGTAGAAAATCATAGTGATTGAAAAAATATATCATAGAAAATAGCTTTTAGTACTGATTTTTTAATTAAAATACATAAATAAAGCATAATAAGTTAATTATTTATGAATGATTTTTTCATAAATTAATTAAACGTATGATAAAAATGACTATAAAAGAATAAAAATATCTTCTACAAATTATTTGGACTTTATTCATTTGATACATTTCATTAATATTACTATAGCGAACGTTTAATCAATTTATATTTTTAGTTTATTCACGTAATTTTACAAAATCAAGATGTTCGTGTTTGTCTTGTGCGCTTTTGTCGGCGTAAGTTTATTATTCCGTAAGTATTGAGATATGCAAAATATAAATAAATTAACATTAAAAAAATGATATTAGTAGATATAACTTATTGGTTCATTGTTACAGGACTAATTTATTTTTATAAAAAAAGTAATATGTACGTCTTATAAATATATATTAATTTTTCTTTATGCTCAAAATCATAGACCTAAACCTTTATTCATCATGAAGAAAATAAATTAAAATATCTAGATTGCGTTAAGCGCGACAAAAGATAATAAAAAAGCAATGTAATTCTTAGAAGAGTAAGAGAAAAATAACAAAGCACTTTTTATCTGACAATCAGCAGAGAAAATTCTAGTTTTTAAGATTTTTTTGTTAAATATTACTTCAGTCATTTTTTAAAAAAATACGTAATATATGATTGCAATTAAATTTCTGCGAAATTCAATAGCACAGTTTTCCAAGAAAATATTTCCAAAGAGAAACGAGCATTTCAGTATTATTTAACCTATTTTTTTTTTATAAAATAGTAAGCAGCATTACACCGTTTTCAATGTAATAAAATATCGTTCATTGAACATTTAAGTAGAAATGGAATAATAGAGTGAAGCACAACCGAGGGGACACAAAGGAGGACGAGTTTCGTTGTTGACAATACTTTTAAAGCGAGCAGAAGAAAGCGCCTTACGTCGCCTAATACATTTCTCTTTTTAAATTGGGCCCCGTGAAAACCTTGGCGCTATATATAGGGCGATTATTTATACGTCATATGTATACACTCCCATTTAAATGTAGGTTATTAATATATTCCTAATTTACAAAAGTGTATCGGTATGTATTTACATGTATTAAATGTATGATAAATCCACTCCCGTAGATATTTTCAATACAATTCTTTATGCATTCATGGATTTTGAGGGTTCCAATACGTATATCTTGAATAGGGGTGGGTTTTACTCGCTCTATTTTCATTTCTAGCCTAATACAACAATGAAAATCCATTTTCGGTACAACACTTTATATATAACGCAATATATTTTGGTACATTATAAATTTTCAGAGATAAATCTGTGTAACATTTCGAAATTGTGATTATATTTTGTTGATTATTTGGTAAATAAGTTGTAATAAATAATATTAAATCGAAATTGCATTATATTTTAGTTTAGTGTCACTCTCGTGTTGAGAAATAATATTCGAATTTTCTTCTCAGTAAATGATAGTTGTTATTATATTTAAAATATATTTTTTTATTAAATATTTAGTCATAAATAACTTCAAGCGATACAGGTAGACGGTTTCTATTGTTTGGATTTACTTGCAGTGAGTACAAGGGAATTATTGTTTTCATTAAGATGGATGAGTGGCCTGTAAGTCAGGTGTTATTCTGACTCCTTAAAATGGAGAATCAAAAAATGCATATTCGTCATGTGATGCTTTGAGAATTCAAACAAGGCACTAGATGCGATTGTGAAAAGATATGCAGTGAATACGGTGAAAGCCTGATAACCGATTGGGCTGTTAAAAAATGGTTTTGTGAAGTTTCGTTCCGGAGATGAGTCTTTGAAAAATAAACCTAGGGCGGAAAGCTCTTTCGACTTTGATGACGATATTTTAAATGGGATATTGAAACAAAATTCACGTCAAACAAGGAAGTCTGTCTGTCTTTGTTAAAAATAATCTCATCTTTATTAGAATTGGGATCAAGTTTATTGATTTGTAAGACTGCTTTTCTGGATATTTGCCGTTTTTGGGTATCATAAATATTTCAGCTACTTTCTAGTGATTCAGATAATAATCTAATATGAGTACAGCATTTAAAATGTAGGTGATTAGCTGTATGCACTCTACTAGAGCTTTCTATAACCATTTTCCAATAATTAAGTCGAAACCTGGAGCCATTTTTGAATTCAGGACATTTTTTATAAACATTTTCACCTGATTTAATTTAAGATAACCTATTTGAGGGCTCTTCTGGTAATGTGCTTTAAGAAGCTCTAATATCTATGCCTCATCTGCTGAGTTTCAGGTCACATCTTGTGATTTTACGACCATTTTCAAATGATCGGTGAAGACCCTGGATTTTCTTCTCTAATTGGTGTTTTATATTTCTGCCTTTGTCCTAAATTTTTATAGTAGCCTTTCAAAGAGAATTTTCCCTAGGCAATAAATTTTTCCAAGTAAATCCGTAAAATATAAGTAAAATATCATTTAGTCTTTGTTCTTAAACTTATGTAAATTATATAATTCAAAGATGGCTATTGATAATTACGTTGAAATTCTGTTAATTAAATTATTCTGAATAAAAAGTTTAATAATACATGTAATCTATCACAAAGAAAAATACTAGCTTTTTTGTCGTTGAAAATTCAACATTATTTCATATCTATTATCGACCACCTTCGGGCTATAAATACTCTAGATTTATTTTGTTTACGGCTTGTCCTTAGTACTTATTTAGGTATTAGAGCGCGCCATGAATTTTCCACGTTTTCCACACTCAACCTTGCCTTCTTTCTTTCAAAGTAAGGGATAAAACCCAGTTTGCTATTGTTCCAACTTCCTCCGACTTGTTTACCGACTGCTTTTGCGGGTTGGCCAACTTTGGCCAACTCCAAACAGATCCGATGAGCAAACGACATTGATATTAAAGTTGTTCCGTATAAAAGTTGAGAAGCCATTGACTAAACGGGGCTACGGGAAAAGCTTATTGTTCCACAATTTTTGATATACGATACAAATTTTAATAAAAATCTCGACGTAGCAGTATCGCGCGATTTTATTTACTAATAAACGAATGCAATTTTTACAATATAATTCATGGCATGAAATGCAATAAAAACTGAAATAAAATCACCGAATAAATACTTAGACTCTCAAACGTTGTGATATAAATACATATATATGGCACATTTATGAGATCAAAGGAATAGATATTATCAATTGCTTCAGGCTATGTATCATGATATTAGATTGTGTATGATATTATAACAATTATAAAGCAACGAAGGTTGTGTTTACGATTTCAGAAAGGAATAAAGCCTAATAGTATCTTGACCTCATTAGCAAATTCCACCAAAGACCGTAAATATCGCCTTGAGGGCATCAGCTAATATTCTATGAATAATATTATAAATAATGTGATTTAAATATATATATATTTTTTAAAATATGCCACCTCGTAAATACATCGTTGGAAAAGTTAATATCAGATGAAATAAATTTCGCAGGACTTATCAACCGGGACGACAGGAAATGCCCTAAAACTAATATGTTTTGCCTGACCAACTAGATGTGTTTCCTGTCCCCAAGGTCCATGGGGTCTCTTTTGCCCTTTGTGGCGTGTACAAACCGACGTATTTTGTTGCGAAATTTATTCAGGTACGCTATTTCATAAAACACCTAATGAATTTTTCCATTTCGCACAAAAAAGGGAATCGAATGGGATTTTTTCTTTAATTAAAAAGTTTCCACTCTCTTCGGGCTTATGTCTCGAAACCCTCGGGCCATCGAAAATGAGAAAATGCAAAAAAAAAACATATTATAATAAATACCACATACTATAAAAACAAGTTAAAAAAATAAAATAATTCCAGTATTATTTTTCTTAATTAATATATAATAGATATCATAAAATGAGCTCTTTAATGTATAAATCATTATTTGATTATTTAATCAAAATTAAAATTCAATATTAAATAATTTGTATGCCTCTTAATGGGTGCTTAATCAATCTCTAAACCTAATATTCTAAGGTAACGATATCTAATAAATATAATTTATTTTATAAGGTTTATTAACCGATACGTCTCGGCGCCTCGAAACCAATAAATGGATGTATGAAAATATACCCCAAGCATTTTAAGTCAAGATATTGATGAATACTCAATCAATATCTTGACATTTAAACAAAATCGATTATTCTAAGAATAAAGATAGTTATTCATGATACAGATCAGTAGATATATTTACCATTTTTTTGTGACATGTTTTTTTTCGCTCGCACCCGGTACGGAGTAAATAGAAACGCATATTGTATTTATTTTTTTTAGCAATCGCGGACAATCAAGGTATTTGATTGTTAATAATAATTTTATTGCAGACTTTTTTATACAAATAAAATAGTTTGTTGCATATAAGATTTATATTAAAAGAATTATTCGAGAATAATTACAAACTTGGTTACAGACACGGCTAGGTTAAGAAAGAATAGTTTTTATGGAATATTGAGTCACGATTTTTTGCTGTGCTGGTGAACTTGTTCTTGACATATACTTGACATTCGTTGACATATTAAAAGTTTGCTTATTTTAGGTTTCGCGCGTTTCGTTCAGTAATTTATTAGAATATTTTGCTGATCTCAACGCCATTATACTGCCGTAGCCTCTGTATTCGTTGGATATTACTCTCTGTGACTTTTTCCTATTCATGGAAATTAAAAAAAATATATGAAAGTACCCAGTTTTTGTTATATTCTAAAAGAAACAATATTTCATATTTAATCGACAATTTTACATGTTTTTAAAATAATGGTTTTCTTTTTGATACCGCTTAAACAAAGTTAATTTTTTTATGTTTAATTGTCAACGATTAATTGCTGCACATTTTTGACACATCTTGACATTCGTTGACATATCAAAAGTTTCACGTGTTTCGTTCAGCAATTTATTACTTACTACTAAAAAGAGTATTTTGCTGATAGCACCGCCATTATACTGCATTAGCCTCTGTATTCGTTGGACATGACTCATTGTGAATTTTTCATATTCATGGGAATTTAAAAAAATGTACCTAGGATCTAGTTTTAGAAACATGAGGCTGTAAAGATATCTGAAAGAGTCGAAATATTTTTTTAAATTAATTAAATAACTTCACAGATTTTTATTGAGCTCTTCTATGTTTTTAATTAATCATAACAACCCAATAATTAGACGCCATCGAAAGGATGCTGTGAAACGTGAACGTTTTAGAATCCCTGAATAAATATGGCGTGTCTGAAGCAAAATGAAGGCAATTGGATCAAGTTACATTTATCCGATACGATGCTTTGGAGAAATCCATCCGATTTCAGATGTATTAAGTTTAAAATAAAAATATGTGCATATCATTATCTCGAAAATTCGTAATACAATACAACAAAGATATATAGACGCGAAATGTAATACTTACACGTATTCAATAATAATAAAAAATATTGCTACAAGTGTCAAATGTGATCTCAAACGCGGTCAAATTAACGAGCATAACTAGCGCGCGAAAGGATTACGATATTCAAATCGCAACGGTAATTAATCAACGGCGTTATTCATTTTAAATTCGAATCTGGCCATTTTTCTTCGGGGAAGGCCGCCCCGTCGTGTGGCGAAAATTGCCAAAATTAACATAATACGCCATTTTGTATTCGCACAATCCTATTATATTTATTCGACCGTAAAATATTTATTCAAAGCAAAAACTGCTTTGCCTCTTAATCGACCCCTTCACTATCGAAATTACCAAACTGGCCCTTTTCACGCGTTCATTAACATGTTTAACCCGTGGGACGCGAAATCTGCGCAATAAAAATAGAATATATAAATAAATTTGCATTTATCAATCGGTTTGCTATAGATAGCTAAACTGGATGGCTTTCGTTCGTATTACTAACTAAATGAATATTATTAAAATTGTGTTTAATATTTATTTCGTATATTTAAAAAAGGGTTTTATGTATTATTCAAAGCAAAAAACTAGACATTTTCATTGGTGATTGATGGAATTTGAATCAATGTAAAAAAAACACAGATAATAAACTAAGAATAATAAAAAAAGGTTTTAAGTTATTTAGAAAATGAGTTTTAGGACAAAACTAGCATTGAAACCATGATCTTTATTTCCTAGAAGATTAATAATCTATAGATGGGCGAGTCTTGGAATTATTATTAGACCCAATGATGATATTTGGATAAGTATGCAAATAATTAATACCAGGAAGTTGATTTAGATATCAAACGATCCGTAACATTTAATAATTTAATAATAGACTTGAGATAATATTGAAAGGCCGACCTCTTGGATTGTTAGGGTCCAAAAACTCACAGAATCGTAATGGGAAATGTATTTAGTATTTTGTAAAATTATTTGGAACCCAACTTGTTCAGAACATATTTCTCTTGAATAGATCTTTACCCATCCATGTCGGTGGCTCAATAACAACTGCGTCGTCTGAAGGGGGTCTTTAAGGGACCCCAAGCATTTCAAGTCAAAAAATGTATCTAATCTTTATCGATATTTTTAATGGATTATTCTAAGCAAAACAGCAGCGAATCTACTCGTTTTTAATACTTTTTTGCAATTGCAGACAATAAAGGACAATATTTATTTATAATATTTATACTTTAGAGTTTTTTAGACAAATACAAAGTTTTGTGGTATGTAGAATTATATTAACTGATCCGTCACGGCGGCTCGAAACCAACGACGCTCGCCGGGGTTTATTTTGTATGAAAATAAATCCAAGCATATCAAGTCAAGATATTGATGAATTCTTAATCAGTATATTCACTTTTTAAAAAAAAAATGGATTATTCTAAGAATAAAAATAGTATAATTATTCATGATAAATATTAGTAAATATCGCTAAAATTTTTAATCTTTCTACTAATTAATGTTACGCGTAATTGACGCAATTGACGCAGTTTCACTCGCACATGCGCGATGTTTTCCTGCTCGCATCCGGTACGGAGCGAATAGAAACCTATGTTGTTTTTATTTTTTTTTCGCAATTGCGGACATTAGAAGTCATTGATTATTTATCCTGTTTATTCTATCGAATTTTATAGACAAATACAAACAGTTTGTGACATGTAGGATTTATATTAAATGAAAAATTTGGGGTCCCAAATAAACCCCATCGGCACCGTCATGTCAAAAATTACACCAGTTGCTTGTAAAACAAAAATGTGATTTATTTTAACATTGCCGAAATATTAATTTCAATTGACTTTTCAAAAAAAACGAGAAAATCGGAAAATTAGAGCAATATTTAAATGTTAAATAAAAATTCAGAACAAACTGATTATATATTTAAAACATTTTATTCTACAAAACAATCTTATTATAAAGCAATTTATAAAAGAAAATGGCATATTAACTTCTAGAGATAAGAGGTAATTTCTTGAATAGATCTATACGAAACTGATATTTTCCAAGTATATAAATTAATTAATTTTTCTTTTAAATTCTCAGACAAAATTTTCAGATATGCACTCAATATATAGTGTACATTTGAATAAAAAAATAAGTATTATAAAAAAAAACATTTATATTAAGAAATGTATGAACAAAAAAATAAATGATGATTAAAATGTGAATAATATATACCAATTTTCAGTGCTGAAAATGAAACAAAACCCACAAAAATGTTCTTAACCTGCTGATTTTATTTACAGTAAAATTATGCACAATGAATATTTGATATTGCGAATTTCGTTAAAAGCCTCCCCCGTTCCCGGGAAGGAGTAACGAGTTCGAGGTAGAGGTTTTGTAATAATTTTAATAGCCCTCAAATAGGATGCTCTTAGTTTGTCGTATACAAATTTCATATCGGAGCAGATTTGCTAGTGATTTATTAAATTTGAGAGGCAAATACGGTGGGCGAGAGCATAGGGGGGGGGGGAGTAGGAGGCAGCAGAGAGGCCTGCTGAGCAGTCCATTACGGTCCATTATATTGAGAGCAGGAGCCCTTTGTAAACACCCGGTACCTATTTTGTTACCGTTGCTGTTTAGCAGTGCGGTGGACAAGGCTCCGTGGACCCCTGGGAAAAGTATTATTTCTATTGAAGCATTAACAAAGCGTGAATCGTTAATGTTGCCATAAGATAAAAAAAAAACAAAAAAAATATTCTTTCAAAAATTTAAATATAATGAAATAAATCATATTATTTAATATAATAATAATATCGTGATAGGTATCCGCCATCTTGTATATTGAAATAAGATGGCGGATATTGTCTTAATGATATATATGAATATTGTTTTTGTTTTGACAATTGAATTATTTTAATATAAGAATGCAGAGTGATGATATCAGAAATTAGGTCCGAAATTCGCACACGAAGCAAAGTAGCTTGTTCAGCTGAAACCTTTCCTGAAAGTATATGAATACATACGTTTTATATGGGCAAAAGATCAGGATTGCTAAAATTGAAGTAGTCAATATATTTGTTTGCAAATCAACAAACGTGGCAAACAATATTGCACCGTGTGTTGACATATCAGGGTATTTCATAAGCAATGTCGTTTTTAAATAAGGTTCTTAAGAAATACATATTAAATTATTTATAATAGACGATGGCACGGACCTGAGAACGAATCGTGCCCTCTGTGCCACGTTGTTTTTGAACAAATATTTTTTTGGGAAGGTGATTTGTATACATCGTTTTACCGCTATGTTATACCATTTTCCTATACAAGATCTATGCAAACGTGTGAATTATGATATGTTCTTTCATCTCAATCAAAAAAATAAACCCGATTCGCTTTATTTTCGTCACAATACATCGAACAAATGATCGAAATGCTCAAACAGATCGCGGCGGCCGGCAGAGACTCACTGATCCACGCACACATACCAAGTCACGTTTCCAAGCGCCACTTGCTGTTGATGGCCAACCTTTCTGCGAAGAGCATTAAATTTTGTCATTATTTTTTTACTCTAATAAATCGAATTATTATTATCAAGTAAATTCTTAATATGTCTTTAAGTTTTGTAGATGTGTCAGTTTTGATTTTTTTTCTAATAATACACGTTATTTTGCATTTATAACCATAAAATAGATGAATTTTATGCAGTAGATACTCAGGTATAAATTAATTATATACTTTTATCACTATTTTCTAATAAACAACAAGATTCTGTTTAAATTAACACAGGACATTTATTAAAACTATGTTTTTCACAATATTTAGAGGAAAAATCCTTACTAAAAATATTTTGTGGTGGATTCATCATTTTTTTATAACAGCTTGAATCCGGCCCAGCATTGAATCCACCAATTTTTTATTATTTCCGCTGTTATCTCTCCATAGACATAGATAGCTATTGATGTTATTAAGTATTTTAAATTAATCTATTTTAAAGTATTTTTTCAAACAAATTATTCTAATTAACTTGTAATCACTACTTTTAATGAAAGCAAATAAATTTCAATCACGATGCAATGTAGACCTGATTAGTGTTTAACATCCAACGTTTAAAAGACCATCTTTTAAAGAAAAATCAATTTAGCCCGTTCCTAAAAAGTTTGCTGACCACTGTTATAATGCATACATATATTTTTTACTATTTAATAAATGATAAAGTTAAAGTAGTTCAGCTCAATATGTTGACTAATAAAAAAAAATATAAATATAAATAAACCGTAATTCGCCCCGTAGGCAATGTGTTAAGTGAAAAAAAACGCATCTGAATTAATAAACAAACTATAATTATAGAATTTTAATTAAATATTAAATAATGTACGTAGAACATTGTTGACAATCGCTGAGCCGAGGCACGCCCACCGATACTACTGCGGGCCGCGCGATATTTAACTGAGACACTACGCGTGATTTGATTGGTTATGTTTATATTTATATCGTTTTTACATGTTTCCTATAACTTTCTTTTGATATGTTGTTTATTTATTGTTAGCTGTATTTATGAGTCGATTTTTAAAATAAACACCATTACTCAACTCCCTCTAGTTTACATGTAACGACAAGTTAAAGTTCTAAAAAATTTTGATCATGTACGTCATGCGCGTAGCACTGAGGGAAAGATCCGTTTGATCATGTACGTAGTGCGTGTGGCACTAATAAGGTTAACGCTGTAATAAGTTTTTTATGTCATTCCTATAGAAATAGCCAGCTCATTGAAAGAAAATCAGTGAAAGTGAGTTTAAATTGCCTTATGATAATTTATTATTTTTTCTTCGAATGATTTTTGAAAGCTTTAAAATAAATAAGGGAGCAAAGACGAAAGAATACAGAGGAACTATTGGCAATTGCAAATTTTCACAATACACTTCCTGAACATTTTTACAGCAATTTCTGCATGTTGCTTCATTATGCTCGTAAAACATGTCGTGTCTAATGCGCTCTTCTCTGACCGCAATTTTCATGAGGGGCTATTAAAGCTACACATTAGTACCCGCATCCTTGCAGGCAACAATTTATCTGAATAAAGCTGCTCAGTGCTATTTATAAATTGCTTGTTTAAACATGTTTTCACAAAAGCACACAAACGACATTATTTATGTAACAACTTTGATATAAATAATTCATGCTCATACGTTATTGCTCTAATTAACGAAAAAGTATCCGATATGACTTTTTATCAAATTTCTAATTAACATTGTGTAATCAATATTGGCCCCGGTTTATCTTGGAACCATCAAAATTGAACTTGTCAGCGCAGCTTCTCTTTGAAAGTTAATACTCTTGATATAGACGATACCCTCCTGCGATGGTACATCTTAACATATCGATGATAAAATAAAATTTAATTAAGTGTTATATTTTTTTAGGTAAATTAATGAGTGTAATTCCTCAGATCTATGGCGAAACCTAATAACTGACTCTGTATTTAATCAATCATTAATATTAATATATTTAATAAGATTTGATAATAAACTAATTATTTATGATTGCTGTAGGGCTCTGTAACCTCTAAGAAATAGCTGACCTAATTTAAACAAGAGGACTGAAAGGCACTGGCTTTATCTCTCTAACTGTGTTCATGCGATGAAGACCTCGACCCACAAATGGGATATGTTAATGATAATCCCTCGAGATAGGCTTCAATATTTTCTGTCCCTGGAGATATGGACGTTGAAGAATAAAACACTACTCTTTCGCCTAAATATTTGAGGGACCCAGAATTAATGTCGTATTTTATCAATGAAAGATATTCATACATTTTTTTTCTATTATTATCATCGACTTTCTTTCAATTATTAATTAAATCATAAATTATTTATTATAAAATTTATGGAATTAGCATTAGAGATATAACGATTCTTTATTTCAACATGACTAAAAATACATCTATTGAATATATTTAAATAAAATCGCAACATCCTCATTTATACAAAATTTTAATGGTTTTAGGAGCTCAAGCAACACAATTTTTACCTTCTTTGGTTTAAAGTTTATTCTACGAAACAATAGAAATATTTTGATAAAAATATTTTATAATTAGATGTAACCATCATCTTTTTTATTGTTAATAAATATTCAGTTAGCTTAAACCGTAATTATACAAATTTGTTTCGTTTATATATACACAACAATTTTTTTACACGGTCGATACTTTCCAGAAAAAACCCGTGTAAAAAAATATTTATTCCGTAAATAATTTAAATACATTTGATTCAATAACAAAATCACTTTATTAAATAGTTTTTTCTGGAAAGTATCGACCGTCAAAAAAATAATTGAATGTATGTTATATAAGTATCATAGAATGTCATAAAAATCTTTAATTAATTATTAATTTTATTGTATAATTAATTTATTATGCCTATTACAAACGAAATTTTCTAAATTATGGTAGATAATATTTTTTTAATTCAATTTAAAACATATAAAAAATAATCAATCAGAGCTGAACCGAAAACCGAAATTAGCCGTTATTTACCGCGGAACGAAAACTGTAACCTAACCAATAATTTAAACCATAAGCCCTGGTCAAAATACTAAGAAAGAGCCGATTCTATGGCCTTTCAAAAAATGTATCATCAACCGGAAGAGTTCAAGAGAAGTTATACTTTTCTGTTTAGCTAAATAATAAGAAATGGATTATGATATTATATCTATTTACTGAACATTTTTGGATAGTTAAATAAACTGAATTTTCAGATCTAAGAAAGTTATGCAAATATTATAAAATTTATAGAAAGATGCTTTGAGAGCTTTTATGAGCAAGATCAAAAATTGAAAAGATAAGTAAGATTAAACAACGTTGCAATGTTTGAAATATTATATCTTGTTGCTTATGGCTAAGAACAAGATTATTAAGAAGTTCTAAGAAATAAAATTTAACGGCATTTGGAAGCATTGCAAAATGAATTGCAATTCATTTAAATTGTCTGTTGTTCCTAATGTTCGATTTCTAATATAGCTTTTGAGTTAGATATTCTTAGATAGAGAGGAATTATATTCTAAACGTAGTTGAAAAGAGGAATGGAGCAAAAAAGTGTTAGAAACCATGTGCTAAAAAATATCAGACCCTGAATATTTTTTCTACGTGTTATTTATTTTCCAAAAATAATTATTTATTAACTACCATCATAACGAATAAATTTGTATGATAATTTTAAATATACATTTTTAATATAATCATTTTTTAAACTGGAATACTCCCTGTAAAAGGTATCTCTGCAATAGAGCCCTCGAAATATATAAACTACTTCTCCAGAAAGTCCTATGCAAATTAATTGAAAGCACTGAAAAGGTTATCCAATTTATATAATAATGGTAAAATAAATTCATTAGAAATGATTTACATCTACGATAATTAAATTGGTTTATTTAAATGTATCAATAACTCATTTACATTTAAATTCTACATAAGTTTGGTTATTACGTTTAAGCAATGGTTGTAAATTTTATTATTAGGTTAATTATTTATTCTACCAACGGGGAAAGAGGTCAAGGATCAAGTATTTTTGTGCGATCGAAGCAGTGAAAAATATTAAAGATACTTACGGAGATACACTGAAACTAAACGAGTATCATGGGTGGTTAAAAATGGAAATAGGGATCCCAAAAATGTCGCACGAAAAGGACGACCCCAAAAATTAGATGATGATATCCTGAAGGTGAC
>JAGXCT010033705.1:0-20710 GCA_022495035.1 Philopotamus ludificatus | reverse complement strand
TAATATGGGAATTATCGAAGTTCCAGAGCTCGAAATCTATTGGTCAAAGGCGTTTTGTGCCTACATCCCATTCTGATCGCAATAAACGTGGAAAAAGAAGAAGAACAACATTGTATTGCGATACGTGCGAGCGAAAACCATCCTTTCACCTTGGAAAATGTTTTAAAATATATCATACTATAATGTTTTTTAATTTGATTTAATAAATGAACATCTTAACAATAAAAGAAATCGACTTTTTTTTAAAAAAAAAACCCTTTTTTAACCACTTTTTTTTAAAATATACTCTAAAATAGTATGGAGCAAGTACAAAAATTTATAAAAAACCTTTGGAGTGCAAGAGCTTAAGCAATATAAAGTTAGACTTATACAAGATCATGATTACAAGTTTTTTGTGATGTAAATGTGGATGCTGATGATGAAATTCACAATGGAAAAATGGAATATGTTAATCCTCAAGAAGCTTAGATATATATAATTATGTAATATAATAAATAACGAAATTTTACCACCTTGGGAGTTTTATTTATAACCAGTCCAATATTTTTTTAAAAAGTTTGATTTTTTAGCTGTAGTTGGTTTAAATATTCATTACATATATTCGCATATGCAATCAGAGTAATTCGCGGGTTAATACACCACACAGTGGTAGGTTGTCTTTGCGGCCTGCTGAACAACACACGACTTTAATATCCGGACACCACGCGAGGCTCCACACGAATTACACGCTGCTTTCATCCGTGTTTTCCACTTTTCCGCGGGAAAATTTGCAATTTAATACAAAATTTACACCCCTACAGCACTCCCCGTTCCTCGCTCTTCACCCCGGCGACACCCATTACATAATGACATTCCTGGTTCCACCCACTCCGGCGCCGCTCGACCTTTCTGGGTCCGATTCTATGTCGCGCCCATAACGGGTTGCATATTTTAATCATAAAATATTTAAATTGCCAGAGCGCGCGAATAACTTTGTGTATATCATCGCTACTGTGTAACTCCTACTTCTTTTCGCGTTACCGAAATGAATAACTACTTTTAATATGGTAGGAATTTCATAAAAGAAAAATTAGACTGAGCCCATGGATGGGACTAATTTAAATATTTTTATTAAGACATGTTTAAGGCTTGATATATAAGGTTAAACCTCCCATTTCATCTCTAAATGTGTGACCCATCATATACATTAAACACTCGTTTTTCCAATATTCGATGCACTTCTGAAACATCGTTTTTGGTATAGCATACCAAAATACGTCAACAATAAATAAATATCGTGTGAAGAACAATTAGCAGATTTATCTTTGAAACGCATGATTTTAAAAATTCGAATTATATTGTTGGGGAGAAGTAAGAAGGAAAAGTGAGAGTAGATTTACACAAATCTGCATCGAAATTAATGCAAGGTGAACAAATATCTTGTACCAAATTACATTGATGACCAGGTCCATGTGTCCGATTGGGTCCTTTATCCATAGTAGAATACCCCAACAAACAGTATTGGGCAGGATACGATGTGTTAATCATGATTACAAAATAAATTATCCCAATTAATATTTTTATTGTGTCAATAATATTAAGAACAGAAGTTTTTTACTTCAAAATAAACATTTTGCATTTCAAATTAAACCTTTTCCATTTCACATTTAACCTAACAATTAAATATCTTTCAATAAATATACATCGACGCGTGCGTAATCATTAGCGTTTCTGTTAATGCATTAATAGAGGCCAGCCAGGATTTATCTTGTTATACGTCGTTATTTAGTGTTTAAAGCCTGCTACGACCTGGTTCATCCAGCAATCAAAAATGGACAATCTAGCAAACCGACTAGATGTTTTATTTATTTTTTACTTTATTTAATTTATTTATTTTGACTACGGTGGATCCATATAAAGATTCGATAAAGATTCTAAAGATGCAAGGGGAATATCAAGGGAATGAAAGGGAAGTCTCTCACACTTATATTCCCCCCGGTGTCAAACCACGACCCTGGTTAATATTTTATATGATTAATTAATTAATTCCAACGAGCCAAACTACCTACATAAATATTTTTATTAAACATGCGGATATTATTTTAACTTACCCCCTGACCAGTGTCATAAAGAATTCCCTGAATTTTTAGTTTTCGTCGGGCCCCAATCCGACTACTTTTTTGAAAAAATATACTTAATATGATTTAATCTGTTTTGATTTTAAGGGCTTTTTCACCCGAAATTAGTACAATCGATTTACAATTACACCCCGCTGTTTGCGTTCAATTTTTATAATCCATTTTATTTTAGTAATCACTTTTATAACCTACGAATCTACGTTTTCCCTCTAATTACGTCTCTTCAAAAGGGAAAATAAGGGTGTTTACTCTATTTAGTACCCGCTTTTTTAACCCTCAATCTACGTTCTAATTGAAAACAAATTAACGGAAAAACAAAGATTAGGTGGGGGGTTAGAAAAGCGGGTACTAAATACAATGAAATCCCTTTTTATGTTTTTGAAGTGACGAAAAACGTAGATTCTGGTACTATATTAACTCAATCGCAGTAAATTTTTATTATCAAGCTAACATGTTTCCTGCAAGTCATGACACTCTTAATTTTAATATTATTTAAATTGGTTTGTAATTTTATATTATTTGTTTATAATTATTTATTAAACGAGGATAGATGGCATTAAAATAAATAAATAAATTATTACCAACGCCCTAAACTACCTAGTATTTTCATAAAACAGGGAGAGGAAATGGGTCCCTTCCACTTTTACGTACCCCCTGGTCAGTGTTATAAAAAAATCCTTGAATTATTAGTTTTCGTCCGACGCCTATCCGAGTATCAACTTAGCTCAGTCGCGGTTAACTTACATTATCGAAATAATATGCATGTTACCTACAAGTCATGATACTGGTCGATGACTACACTACAATAATGACTAATAATGAGTGCCACTTTTAATTATATTCAGCGTTTTGCTAAAATTAGACATATGTCAAGTAAAAGTGTGAATCCCTAAATTGTCTTTTTTTCACTGAATGAAATCTCGACTAGTGTTTAAGCTTTTTCTATTTTGCAAAGCTCTGATATCTATTTTCAATGATATTTCATAATTTTCTGTACTACTCTACCATCACCTCCATTGCCCAAATGCAATTTATTAACAAGTAAATTCTTGAATAACATTTTGGTTATATGAATTATAGATTGCTTCAGACCAAATTTATTGTCGTAAAAATACTTCTCGTGTCCTATTGAGTATGCCCATAATAATTCTTTTAGCGCTAGTTCTCTATTTCTCTTTGATGTCATTTAAAAACACGTTTGAAATAGAGCTTTTTTATAAAGCTTCTTAAGGAAGTAGATCCACTGATCTATATGCTGAATATTATTTTGCAAAACTGTTTTTAGTGCAGAAAATTTAAAAAAAATGCATTTATTGTCCGGACACACCTTCTCTTTTTATGTGATGCATATCTAAATATGTATTTTTATCAGAATAGTCTTAACATAATTAATTATATTTCATAAGTATTAAAACCTTTAGTATCCTTTCATTCGATTGATTTACTATTGATTAATATATTTGGTTAATTTCCCACCCATCATTTTGATTTCCCTTGAAAATTACGCCCGCCTTATGAAAAATATTATGTATCCTGTGGGACGTGAACGGTCGTGCCGAATTTATGTGTTTCATGAAGCAGAAGACTTCATTAACACCCGACACAAACATTTATTACATGAAGAGAAATACTATAACTACGGATTTGAAAAGTGCGACTTTTCCTTTTGATTTATTTTTAAATAATTCCATTCGGTACTCCGGAATACAAGCACACACCACGGACATCCATCATCTCTATGGACAACAATGACATTACAAGTGTTATCTGCGTGCCACAGGATACAACGCGGTTCGTGGGCTTGTCTAAATTGCCGACCGACGTTCGTGTGCCCTCATAACCGTGTCCGCCCTAAATAACAAAAAAAAAATGAGGAATACGCATAAAATTTATTTTTTGCAACACACGTGTTCTAGTAAATATGAGGGAACTCGATTGTGCTGTCAGAACGAAAATTTATATTAGATAATTTTGATAAGATAAAGAGTATGTGACCGATACAAAGACTATCGATTTTGTAAACAAATATTTTCTTCGTTATCCGACACGGGAAAAATCAATACGCGAATGCATTCTTGCATTTCTATTTTTGGCCGACACAGTAACCATCCCTGTCGGCCAAGTCTCCGCTATGCATTTCGTAGAGACAAAATGAACATGATGTAACTAAAACTTGGAACAATCCAACTTGAGCATCTCTAGCAAGTTTGTAACGACACAACTTTGCTCTGCTGGGACTAATCGGACCGAACAAGCATAAGTCATTCAGTGCTAATTTTAAAAAAGAGGAGTTCTATTTTTGTTCGCGAAAATGTTTATTTTTGTGATGTTTCAGCCTGAGCGAAAGAGCATTTGCATGTCCAATATCTATGGACTTAAAAGCCGCAATTTTTATCGCGTGAATATCTTAAATTCTCGTTTTATTGTTATTTCAGCCTTTGAATATTTTTAGAAAAATGTATTATACAATGCGACAAAAAATGTGATTTACAGGGACAACTTGACTATATCACTAATTCTGAATTGGAAATTTTGAAGTGAATAAGAATGTAGCTAATAGTGAGAGGGTAGTGAATGTGGAATATGAGGTGTTCCTGAAGTTGAAGCAAATTTGACTATATTTTACAAATAGCAAATACAGTCGGATACACTTCATCTAGAATGCAAGAACATCTAAAAAATATTGGCCAGATTTATAAACAGGGTTAGAACAAATCTTTACGGATTTAAATGTGTCAAGAATTAATAAAATTAGAGCAAAATTTAACATTTTTGTGACATCTTGTGACAATAAATAAGAAAAGGGATATGTATGTACTCAAATCGATGTCGCAAAAACTGCACAAACTGAACCTAATATTCAAAAAGATCAGTTGGTCTATATGGTAAGTTTATAAAGGAATTATTCATTATAAAAAAAATATGGCTCAATACTAATGCTTAGTTATATTGTGATAACCTGAAACGATTAAATGAAACTATTCATGAAAATAGTCTCAAAATATTCAATAGAGAAAACATAATTTTAAGCCAGACCTCATACAGCCAGAACTACTCAGGATAAATTAATAAAATACGTATAGAATCTAATTATGCATTCATCATATTCACTCGATTTTGCTGCATCGGATTAGCTTTTATTTACATAAATGCAGCACTTTTATTCTACATAAATTCTATAAATATTGGTGAGGTGAAGACGGATCTCAATGTCTATTTTTTGTCTTAATCAAAAGATATTTATGCATATGACATATTCAAATTATTAGAACGATGGAAGAAAGTAGTACAAAGTTATCCAAGGAAAATATATGTATAAAAAAATTGATCAAAATATAAGGGTTGAATTTATATTAAAAATACAACCCTTATATTTTAATCAATTAATAATTTTTGCGATGAGAAATATCCTTACTTTGTAAAAACATCGAGATGCTTAAACATATATTAATCTATCAAAAATAACATATTAAAAATAGTGGATGAGGCAATATTTGAAGTAGGATGGACCTGAGTTGAAATATGGGAAAACATGTTCGAGATAAAATATATTAATCGATCAGCCCAATGCGACTTCTAAATATATAATTAAAAAAAATAGCAGCTATGTGTCTTCAATCTTGTACAAAGTGAAAACGTGTACATTCTTGAAAAAACGAAAAGCTCCATGAAGCCTTCGTGTTGTGGTTTACATATGATACATACGCTCTATACATATCAGATAAATAGATAGAGTCACAGATGCTGAGGCGATGTCTGACCGAAAGCTTTAATAGACAAAGTTCTAGTATATCAGTCGTGTGATTCGACAACTAAATCATGTCAGCTTCTAGATCATTCTAGGAAAGATCCAGATGATAAGAACCAGTCTGATACGAACAGTTATATACAATCATTTGTCATGGTTTTTCTTGCTGTTTTAAGTATCGTTAACATCCATTTTCACATAATTAAGAAAAATATCACATATCTTAAATTGTAAAATTTAAATCGATTTTTAAATAATTTATACAACAAAAGTAATTATTATAACTCTATGCCTTATGAGGCGACAAATGCATCTTTGCGTACTTTATAGTTCTAGTGAAAAGCTCTTGTGAAATATTTATATTTATTTAACTGTACGTTACTATTTTTGATTAAAATAAATTGCCGTGCCGATGGGGTCTATATGAGACCCCAAGTATTTTCTCGAATAACTCTTCTAATATAAATCCTGTATATTACAAACTTTTTATATTGGTTTAAAAAGTCTAAAGTACAAATATTATAGAAAATCATTATACTTTATTGACTGCAATTGCGAAAAAAAGTAAAAACAAAAGTATTCGCTCCTGTTGCAACGCGCGCGATATTTTTTCTCCCTCGCATCCGGTACGATGTGCCAAGTGCGAGTGAAACCGTGCGATTGACATGTGCTGCGAGAGCTCAGTCTGCGGCGTGACAACAGTGAGAGGATTATCATTTGCGCGTCATATTAAATAGCTAAAAAAAGTTAAATTATTAAGTATATCATGATTAACTATTTTTATTCTTAGAATTTTAAAAAATATGTCAAGATATTTAAAAGGAATTCATTAATATCTTGACCTGAAATGTTTAGGGTCTATTTTCCATAGTAAATATACCCCCATCGGACGACAAAATTGGTTTCGAGCCGCCGTGACTAATTTGGTTAAAATACATGTACATTTAATACATTTGGGTTAAAATACAAAACTATTATTTAAATGATCGATTATTAATTAAAAAACATTTTATTTAAAAATTGTATTAAAGAACCATTGCAATTTTAGATAAACTCTACATATTAATAATGTTTTAAAAAATTAAACTTATAAAACACTAATAAAAAAAAATATGAACAAATTTAAGATTTATGTAAAACAACTACAAACTAAAAAAGGCTTTTTTTAATTTAAAGATTTTTAAAAATATCCTTATTTATTTATTTGAATACAATAAATATATGGCATAACAGAACGATTACAAAGCGTCATTTGCCCATATAAAGATTTTAAAGATGCAAGGGGAATAAGTCTCCCATACTAAAATTCCCCTCAGTGTCAAACTACGACACTGGTTAATTTTACCATTATTCAGCTGGATTGAAATTTACCTGATGAAAACTTGACCAATCAACTGCGATGCACGTCGTCTAAATTGCCAGTTAATATTTTAAAATAAAAAACAAAGCTTTCAATGCTAAAAAATGTCATATTATTATTAATTTATAGTATTAGGAGGACCGATAAGTAATCAAAGAACTCTAGACCATGGATAGTCAATCTCCAATGATAATTCCTCAATTATTTAACGAGGATCTGAATCTACCATCGCCTTCAGGATATCATCATCTAATTTTTAGGGTCGTCCTTTTCGTGCGACATCTTTGGATTTCTTTTTTTCAACTTTTAATACCACTGATGAAACTTGTTCAGTTTCAGAATATCTCTGCAATTTTCACTCCTTCGTTTGCATTCATTCCTTGATTGAAGAAAATAGCATACAATGATGTATGTGTGCATCTTCTATTGTTGGCCTTGACATCTTTCCCCCTTGGTAAAAATACAATTACAATCATAGCTTTAACGTGATAACTAAACTTTGGTGTTGACTTACTAACTGTGAATGAGCTCAAAGAATAAATTTTGATTACTTTTCGGTCCCTCTACTATATGTATTTGGTCTACCAAATGATTTTAGTTCAACATCCCTGCTTTAGGCGAATTATCCATTAGTCTAATTATTATTTTTTTTGAGAAAATTGTGCTTTTTATAAGAGGACCGTTATGAAATGTTGAAAAGATCATTTCAATAGCTAAATATGAATGAAAACAGATTTCAGATTTGTAATAAAGCCACTGAACATTTTTTTTAATTAATTTTAATTCAAGCATCAACATCTCGACTTAATTGTCCCCATTCAAAAAGAAATATTATTAAAGCTTTTGTGATAATATTATACTTGAGAGGAATGAGAGGAGACTGTGTCTATTATGCCAGCACTCTGTGAAGTTGAGTGCACATATTGGCAGCCCACTTCACTTAACATTACAGTCGGGTAACCGATGATGAAGGGCACTCACCAGTCATCTGCCAGGAGCTGAGCAGCAACAGCAGAAGTGCCGGGCCAGAGGGCCTTCTTCCCGGGTGCATTGTGAACCCGGTGGTGCAGATCCGGTCTAATGCACCGAAACCCCGTCGTCAGATACGGGACAAGGGCACTCGAGTTGCATCTTGCCGGGCGCGGCGTGCAACAAGCAACCGCCAACAATGCAACGTCCCCTCCCGTTGAACAATCACGAACTATGCATCTTCACTAGACACTGATACACTAGCTAACTGCACACACTATTTATTTACACCCACTTTTGCATCGCGAACATTTCACTCGTGCCCCTAAAAAATAAATGTAAAAAATTAATCATTATTATAAACATCATTTTTTAAAATATGATTAAAAATACATAAAAAAGCTTTAGAAAAATGAAACACTGCCGGAAGCCGTGATGATTTTTTATTCATTTTATGTAACAGCACGATCAAAAAGTTTGAATAGCTCTGAATAATAAAAATATGCTGTGAACTTTCCTAAAAATATTTTTTTAAGCGAATATTTAAAACCCTATTGAAAATTTGTTAATTATATTTTCATATTATTTGACTAAGACGTCTACATACATTTTAATTCTATCTCGTTTATCACATTCGTGTTCAGACGCTGGAAATAATTTCAACGCATGCGAAACCACAATGGTATATTTATTTTTGGTACGTATTACAATATGTAAATTTATTTTTGCAATAATAGCACATTAATGAAAATTCTTTTTCCACGCGGCGTTCTAAAAATAATGGCTTTATTTATACCGGCTTATGGTTTAACAACCCCATTAGCCCGAAAATTACCATAAAAAATGATCACCGTATTAACGTGTTGCATGTCATTCACGATTTTTCCGCATAATGTTTCCGAATATAAAAAAATAAATGCGATTCGTATCGAAAACGGCCGCAAATAATAATATTTACCCACAGGAAATCTATTTTTGTAAACGAAACGCATTGTTTAAAATAAATATATTATTTAAAATTAACTAGGTCGTGGAAGGGTTGATATTTTCGGGGCTCAATCCGCCATTGATTCGCATGTATTCTGCTCTATATTTAAATATTTATTCATGTCAATCACTATGAGCATATGCCGACAATCGTCCAAAAAAATCCGACGTTTGAACAATTATTTCAGCGCGATATAAAAATAAAATGTACGCGCAAAGAAAAATATGGTAGAAAATATTCATAAAACTTTTCTATATCCCGTATAGTTTATTTATATTATGCCAGGTATGACATGTGTTCCTCGCAAAATATTCCCAGGAGTTTAAAACTCCGGTAAATAAAAATAAAGAAACAACTTTCGCAGCTTAAAACTCAAGTTTTATTCAAATGTCTGCGCACATGTCGAGATGTGTTAAAAATAGGATGTGGAATATTTTTTTGAATATTTTATTCGGGACGGCGGTGTGAACGTGTCTTTACCTTTTGATCGGTTCCAGGTATCGGTTAGTATGTACAAGGGGGTGCAACCGTCAGCTTCGGAAGCTGAATGAAGACTGGGGTCGGGTGGGCCGAGTAAGCCCCCGCGCGGTCCTCCCCCCACCCCCGGAAGCACCCTCCCCCACCCCGCCCACTATCTACCATTCCGCCCACGGTCCTCGCCACCGCCACCTTCGCTCCCTCCACCCACAAGGTATTCCCGGAAAGGCCGTGGGAATTGATCAGACCAATAAAAATATAGGCTTTAAAAGCTCCGCGAACACATAAAAATATTTATACAGTGGAATAATGTACCGCGCCGTGTCCGCGGGCCACTTCGACAATGTTTTCGATTAGGCGAATGTTTGTTTTATGCGAATTTTATGCAAAACGGGGACAACGTTCAATTTAATTAACAATCAATGGGCTGCGGAGTCGCGTGTCACTTTTATTTACATTTTAATCCGATTTATTTTGATTCGAGATAGAAAAGCTGAAAGCCGCAGCGGATTTTATGAAAAAAAAAATATGTATGCATATGCATTGCGATACTGTATATTTTTTATTAAAATATATTGTTACAATGTTTACGAGACACATAAAAATATAAATAAAATTAGCCATTTTATGTTATTAACACAATCTAAAATAGATAAATTTCGCGGGCTACATTAATATGAGTCAATTGACAATTTTTGTTGTTGTTGGCAAATAAAAAAACAAATACTATATTATTAGACGTATTATTTGTCCCAGAAACATAATTTTACGCATTGTTACATCCTAGTGTTCATTTATGCAAAAGGACATAATTTTATATCACAATAGCCAATGACTAAGGGTTAAATAAGTAAACAAAATGATAAAATGTATCAACTTATAGCTGCTTTAATTCATGTGGCCTGTCATTTACTAATCCTATGAAAATTCCAACGCGACCTTTAAATTATTGTCCTTTGTTGACTACAATTGCGAAAAAAAAATACGCGCGCGATGTTTTTTCACGCTCGCCTTCGGTACGATGTGCCGAGCGCGAGTGAAATGTACGATTGAACGTACTATAAGAGCTCAGTCTACGGCAAGATATCGCGAAGGGCTTTGCTATTTACACGTCACATTGATTAGACCAAATTATGACGCATATCATGAATAACTATTTTTATTCATAGAATAATCGTCGTCATAAGGGCGGCACGATATATTTAATTAAACAATTCGGCAAACTTGTTGGAATTCCCAATTCTGGAAAATTTTTCGCTATCTTTTTGGGCTCGCTTTTCTCAAAAAGGTCAAAAACTTTGAAAAAAATCTGATGTGTTAAGGGAGCCACAGAAAAATCTGATATTTTAAGGGAGCTCTAAACCGAAAAGGATTGGGAAACTATGATAGATATGCCAAGATATTGATGAAGAATTGCAAAAAAATAATTGCATCTTTATTTTCAATTTCAAGATTAAGTTGTTTAGCAAATTGTAACTCTTTTACTTCCCCATCTCTTTAAAATTAAAAATCATAATATAACCCTTTAAGAGTTCCTTCAATATGCAATTTATACATGACCTCGTTATGTCCAATTATCCTTCTGAAATATTTTTATATGTTTTTTTCAAAATTCTTTCATGTCATAGATTTTTTTGTTTCTGCAATTGCTTATGCAAATAATGCCCTTGAAAGATAATAGTTTGACATCCTAGATTCATAGCGTTGATAAATTAAACTCCAAGATGAATTGCGTCAAAGTTTCGTGTATTACATGTATTAACCGATGTTATGGCTTGAAGGTAACATGCATTTTGATAATGCAAGTTAATCGTGACTGAGCTAAGTTAGTAGTCGGATAATTGTCCGACGAAAACTATAAATCCAAGGAATTCTTTATAACACTGACCAGGGGGTATATAAGAGAAAGATATCCATTACCTCCGAATGTTTTACTAATAAAAATATGTAGGTAATTCGGCGTTGGAGTTAATTAATTGAATACCATTTATCCTGTGTTGAATAAATAAAACAATTATATAAAGTTAAATCCAACTAAAATAATATAAAAATTAACATTTATCTGTGTCGTGGTTTGACACTTGGGGAAATATAAGTGTGAGAGACTCATCTTTGGAATCTTTCTTAATCAAATCTTCATAGAATCTTTATATGAGTAAATGGCGCTTTGGAATCTTTCTGTTATGTCATCCATCGTAGTCAAATAAATAAATAATATACTAAACTAGTAGGTATATTTATTATTTATTAATGTATATTTTCATGAAAAATCTATTCTAAGGTTGACATAGTTCAAGGTTTCCAATGTGAATATTCTCTCTACTAACTATGAACCACTCTAATAACTACTTTAATTTGATTTTTTTGAGTTTTTAATAAAACCATAATGTGTGTTTTTATTAAAACTCTGAAATAGGTTTATTATTCTGAATTTTTCTTACAATTCCGATTATTTATTTATCTTATATAACCAAGATTACTAATTTAATATTAAATGTGTATTCATACCTTTAATAATTTTAATGAAAATTAGCGTAATTTGATATACTTTAGCGAAACAAATATAGTAATTTATTATCGATTTGATGTCTTTGCTTAAGAACCACAGCTCTACAGTAATAAATGTTACATTAGGTAAAATGTCTTTTGTTCTTTTACGTTTTGCCATCCTCACCTAAGACCTTTTACAGCACCCACGTGAACGTCTTCCGTAGTTGGGGATTATAACCCCATTGTCGACAGTTTCCTTTTTTTATTTTTTTTTATTCGATTTTATGCTATTCGGTACTTAAAGTACAAGCTATATAATTTATGCTATTGATATTTTTTTCATTCAATCCGAACTCATCCTCCCTGTTGACTTACTTATTCATTGAATTCAACAAGTGCTTATAATTGTGATTTGTGCGAAACGGGATCGAAACAAGTTCACTCTCCCCCCCCCCCGTACCTCCGTGTCCTGTCACTCTCATACCCCCCGTTCTCAGCAACACAAAAACACATTCCTACTAAATAATGAAATAAGAAACATTAAATATTTAACGAGACAAGGAAAACCCTTTGAGAAAATTTATTTATACAATTTCGGTGATGTTGTTTGCGATTTCCTCGCCAACGAGTTTTCCATTCACACGGAGATAGCAACATCCCGGGCCGTAATTAAGACGCCGAAATTGTACTCCATTACGTATGCCTGTACATAGCTCCGTGCTAACTTTTTGATTTCTATTTATATGGTAAACATGGTATAATGAGATCTTTTGACGAAAAGCACAACCGCTTCCCCATCAAGGCGTCCCGGAAATCCCGTAATTCGCCGGCGCTGATTTATCCCCAGTTTGTCAATCTCACAGCTCGTATATGAAAATCAAAATTTATTTATTCATGATTATTATTCAAATTTTTAAATTCAAGCACAGCACCAGCAAAAAATTACATCATTCATAAAAATCGACATTTTACCAAAATGATACAGAAGAAAGAATTCTTTAAAATGTATCTATATTTTCGAGTAATTTGTGTTATGAATTTCATAATAATAGCTGATTTTTATAGCGATTTGGTTTATTTATCGTTTCTGTGTACACGTTTAATACAAAAGGCCAATATTATAACGAAAATTCCACAATGTTGCCTATGGAATTCAATAATAGCTCAACACACGGTCTGATCTTATATCAACCGATATGCCATACCTATAATGGAATCTGACCTTAGGAATCTATAATAAAAGATGAATTTTATTATTCCTGGAAAATTTCAAATCGTCTGGGCTCTTGAATCAATAAAACTTTTCTCTAGTTATTCGTAGTATTCAGACCAGGCATTAATTAAATCGTGAACATTTTCAGAGTTCACTTAAAATGTGGGTGTTATCGAATTTATTCCGTGTCGATTTTATAAATACAACATTTTCGGCAAAATTTTACAAAATCTGTGTAAATATTCAAAGTACGTGAATCTTACAGTTGAAAATTTCGAATTAATTCATTGAATAATCGAATATTAATACATTTTTCGCAGCTATAAATAAAATAACGGAGCTTAAATGCGATCTAGTTAAACTCAGACTAGGGACTCCATTTTCAATTTATAATACGTATGAATCCTGGGATTTGTGCGCTTAATCCGATAATCTCTGGCTTATTTTTTTGGTAAACGTGCTGCAAAAATCCTAAACTTTTGCGACTCTATTGGATTGATGAATCTATATATAAAATATTATCTAAACACGACAATACAGATGTGACAGAAATAATAAGGATGCTCAAATTCAAAAGCATTATAGATATACTATTTTAAAATATTTTTTCAATCAATTAAATTAAAATACGTATTTTATTCGATCTACTGTAAAGAGTATTAGTTCGATTTTTTCATTTTTATAATATTAATAACATTAACTTTCTCTTAAATTATTTAAAACTTTCTCGTTTTTCAAAAACTTTATTAAATTACCCGTGATTCGAAAAAAATCTTTGTTTTTAGAATTAAAAAATGATTACATTTTCTGACTTATTAAAAATCTAAGAACATTTCAATCTCAGTGTTGATGGAAAACTATTTTACTATAAGAAAGGTTTTAAACATTAACAAATAAAATATCATTGATATCAGAATAATATTCGAGATTTTCATATTGTAAAAAGGAATATTGGGTCCAAAAACATATGGGTCCAAGAACCTTATTGTACCTACCTACCTATTGTATCCACTCTTTAGAGAGTATGTTTATCACTATAGCCAAACAATGAATTATAATCTTTACTACAATGAATTAATAAAAAACAAAACTAAAAAAGTATTTCCTTAGCCATCATTATGTTAAAATATTTTTATTTTTTTTAATAAATACTAACTGACATGACCCTCATGATTTATTTGGTTTTATAAAAAATGTATATAATAATAATTAATTGGTAACAAAGAGTCATTTTAACCAAGCCTTGTAATTGTGGACCCTATGTTTTTGATTTTTCTTGAATAACACTTTTAATATAAATTCTAGAGGCTCTATTTTTTTGTACATATCTAAAAACGTTTAAAGAATAAATATTGTATATAATCATTGGTCTTTATTGTCTTGCAATGGCAAAAAAACATAAAAACAACAATATTCGCTTCTGTTGCCACAGGCGCAATGTCTTTTCTTACTGGCATCTGGTAAATCCAATAATCATTCAATTGACACCTGTTGCGAGAGCTCGGTCTGTCATGAGACATCGCCGAGAGTGTTTTCATTTATGCGTCATATTAATTAGTTAAAACATCAAAAATATCGCCCCAATTATGACGTATCATTGTTACTACTATTTTTTTTAACATAATCCAATTTTAAAAAAATGTCAAGATATTGATGACAAATTCATTAATATCTTTATTTGAAATGCTTCGGGTCTGTGATAGACTCATTTTGGACTATGCGGTTGGTTTCGAGCCAACGTGAAGGATGGGCTATAAAAATATTAAAATGCAGGGTTTAAAATATTTATAATAATTTACATTGCATTACAGTTAAACCCCTTAACATTAAAATCGGGATTTGCAGCGAATATTTTAAGTCAGCGCGTAATTCGGGTAGTGTAATTGGGGGTTCCACTGTATTTGGCCATAACATTGTTATTTCAATTAATTAAGTTAATTTTTTAATGTATATGCTTAATATTAAAAAACGTATACAAATAAAATTATTTATAAGAATTTATTAAATTTATTAAAACTCTGAGTATATATTATAACATTTTACGAGGATCTTCATTGTACGTTATAATAAAAATACGTAGAGGTTATACTGATTTTATTTTCAATAATAAGAAAAGCTCTATGTAATCGGCTCTTATTTCATAAAAATTTTATTACGATTTTGCAGAATCTTTCAAGTATTTTGCAGTATACAAGGGTTTTTTTTTAATATCATGATAAACATAATATTTCCCGTTCACTTTGGTTGCACTGGAGCATTATGGTTTTCTCCAGTCTAAAAATAAAAATTCTCTGTCATCTTTCGATTCTTTGACGAACTCCGGCAATATTTACTACAAATTAAAATAATTTTTGACAAAATATTCAATGGATTAACGAAAAAACTCTAATGATGCGATTCGTGACAAAATTTATTCGGAAAATTAACATTATTTACCCGAAGAATGGGGACGAAGTATAAAATTATTCCCGTATAATGGCGAATGTTTGAACCCCGACATTGGAATATGTAAACTATTTTAAGCATAATTTACTTGCGACAACTGCGAGGTATGTCCGTGGCGCCTAACCAGCGGGGGAAAGGTCGTGACCCAGAATTTTTGCAAAAATCCCTCGGGACGGAGTATTCCGTCCCTAATCTATTTTAAAAGAGGACGACAGATGCGTGCCCCTGCGGAAAGAATCGCCTAATACCCGGGGAGGGGACGATTATCCCAATTTGCATCGGCGTTAATTAATTAAATTATCGTATAATGATTACGTCGATGCCCCCCGCCCCTTGCGAATATGAATTTGATTAATCACATATTTTATCCCGAGCGATTTTTAATTAATTAAACAATCAACGATTTTGTTATTAACATATGAATTCGATCGTTTTTAATTGGGGCGTGTTCAATATGCTTTGTTCGTAGGCGATGTGTGCCTAATGGAGCTCCATTTGTAACAATTATTTCCAAATTTCAGATAATAATCCAATAAAACTGTCATGCGTTTGCGATAATTGTGAATAATTGCAATATAATTGTGATATATTAAAGTTTGGTTCATCAATGAATATATACATTTTTTAATATTTTTATTCGTGTTGTATTTGTATATACGTTTATTTACTCTAATTTACTCTGGCAATAAACTGTCTGTATTTAAAGTTGGATTTATTTATACGGAGAGAAATCCCTTGGAATTTGGATGGACGTTTCAAACGATTTTCCTTGTTATTTTCAATTTGTATTCGAGTGTGATTTTATACGTACATTCCGGGTCAAATTGTTTACTGTCTCGTGTCAATTCCACTCTTATATTGCACCATTGCTATCTCATATCCTCGTATATATTAAAATTAAATTAAATTTGTATAATACATATTTATTTTTATACATTTTTATTGCGGGAGTGTGAGAAAATTTGCTTTGAAAAATTTCTTTGGCATCAACAAGTGTCAGATAGTTCCTTTTTCAAGTCAGATTTTATCCTTACATGCTACATAAGATGGATGATATCGTCTTATCGAATATAAACGTTTAAGTATCTTAAAATAACATTTCGACTTACGTTTTTTTATTATTAATATTGAAAATTTGTTATTAAGCAACAATATATTTTATGTTCTATTTAAAATATTTAAATCGAGTTTTACTTCTCCAAATTTTCTGACAGCAAAACTTTGTAAATCTTGATAATTTTCTCCTTAGAGAAACGCCCTAAGGTTGATAGAGAAGGCAAATATAAATATGTAATCATTAAATTCGTGTGTGTGTACATTAATTAAATATAAGCCATAACCGTTTAATTTAAATTTATCGTACTCTTAGATTAATTTACTCATAGACATAAATTAATTTTAAAAATATGAATTTAGTATTTTATTAAATGATTTTAAATAATATAAATTATTTATAAACTTTCTAATGTTAATATAAGGAATAATGTGATTTCATTTTAAATTATAAAAGACTTTATGGTAAAGCAAAAGTTAATTTAAATTTTTTGTCACTTTGAAATCAGCTGCACATTGAGTTAACCCATCCGTCACTGGTTACGGTAGCTCCAAAACAACAGAGTCGACCGAAAGGGGTATCTCAGATACCCCACTCATTTACAGACAAAATATTGATGATTTTTTTATCAATATCTTGACATTTATTTCAATGGAGTTTTCCATGGTATTATTTTTCAAATATTTTTTTAGGTTTCACCCACACTTGGCACATTATACCGGATTCGAGCGAGAAAAATCTTCGCGCTTTGGCAACATAAGCGAATTTTGTAGTTTTTTTTGGCAATTGCAGACAATAAAGGTCAATGGTTATTTACTATTCTTAAGACTTTTTTAGACAATTAGAAAAAAATGTGATATGTAGGATTTACATAGGTTGGGTTGGGTTGGGTTGGGTTGGGTTGGGTTGGGTTGGGTTGGGTTTAAGGGTTAGATTAGGTTAGGTTAGAAGTTAGGTTAGGTTGGTTTAGGAAGAAGCTAGGTAAGGTTGGGTTGGCTGCTAAAGGAAGTAGGTTAGGTTAGGTTTAGTGCCAAGAAAGTTAGGCTGGGATTTAGGCTAAGTTAGGTTAGACTCCAAATACACATGCTTTTGGCACTATACCCGATTCCGTCAACACAGCGTGTGCATTTTTAGGTACTGCGCACTTCCATACAAAAAAAGCCATCAATCCATGGGATAAAAATTCGAACTTTTGTCATTAGATGTCACTGTATAGGGTGTATGTTACGTAATATATAAATATAAACGTACTAGCAAAATTTTATTTCGGAAATTTTAGCGGACCATAATGAGTTATTCGAGGAAAACTTGGGATTCATATTTAGAAAACGAACAGAGATGAATAGTTCATAATGATAATAGAAGATTACATGCCCCAATAATTGGACAGGACAGTATAAAAGAGCTAGATTTCGAAGTTTTGCAATATCTACCATATTCATCTGATATTGCACCTTCGGACTATCATCTTTATAAATTATATTGAATATTCGCTTTGAGATAAAAAAAAAAAAAAATGCACATAAATAACCACGAAAAATATTTACTAAAATAATATTGTTTGATAAGTTTTTTAAAAAGTCTTAAAAACAAGTTTGTTATGGTTTTTTTTCGAAAAGCCAAAACCACCCTAATTTTATTTTTATCATATCGTTTTATATACTTTTGCTATAAATACATACATCCATGATGCAACATTTTTGAGTTTATAAACCTGGTGATATTTATTTGGATTTTTTTTTCCTACTTGTGTTCTATATTGTAAATTATTATAGATTTAAAATAACTACAGGTAACCCTTAATTGCGGGGGATACATTCTGGGGAGGATTGCGATAAGCGAAATTTCGTCAACAACCTGGGATTTATAAAAATTCCAAACATTCTTAATTGATGAACTAAACATTAGTAAACACAATTCATTTACTTTGTTGCACGTTGCAAAAAAATCTAGACTTGTTTTTAGAATAACTTTTCATGCCACGAAGAGTTTCTGATGAATTTTAATTTTGAAGATCCTCTCCTTTTTTAAATCCAAATGCAGTTATTCCCTCCATAAAAATAAACAAGAGTAACATTCGTTTCTCGTCTCATACATTATAAATTAAATTTCATGAATAATTTATGAATTCCAATGGGCTGTTAGGTATTTTTCAGCTAATTTTACGCCTGTACTAACCGACTTAGCAATCATTTAATGGCTATGCAAGTTTTATCGTTTTCTTATCCGATTAAACCAACCTTTAGTGTTAATATAGTCAATTGAGGTCCTTAAACCGATTGCTTTATATTTTTTTCATTTCTATCATCAAAATACTTCACAATTTTTATTTTAAGATCGTGATATAACTAATACGCACTCGTAGGGGGGGGGGGGCTGATGAACGGGGGGTTATTTGTAATCGTATCGACTCAGACCAAGATAATCAGAACCCATCTAAAAAAGCTTTCATGGACGAACATATAAAAAACAACACAGATTTACAGCTTCTACACGAAGAACAAGATTTTCAGGATACTATACTACAGGCTACAAAAATTTACATGATCTGAGGTAAAGAGCTAAGGGTAAAGCTAAGGCAGTGTAAATGAAAAATCTTGGAAGCATCAGCTACTATATCAGCTTTAAAGAGGCGAAGTAATTTTGCCACAAAACCAATAACAAAAATTGTAATCATATTCTTCTAGTGACAAAACGAAAAAAGCTAAAATCGACCCATGAGTATTGATAATATTTGATGAAAATGTCAAGATTCTTCTGAAATTAATAGATACCAACCTATCGATATTATATCTCTGAAATAAAATCATTAATAAAATCGAGGATATTTTACGTGAGATTTTATATGAGAGCTTTTATTGCTCGCAGCTTTTAGTATTCCTATATTTAATGGATATAAAGATGGTTGATTTTTCTGGATATAATCGCAATTCAGCCCACACCTATCCCTACAAAGTAATCGAGTGCCGAGACACTATTAGCTAATCGCAAACATTTAGCCACACGATACGGCGATACGCGTCCCGTTGCGAAGATGAGACGATGATGGATTACGGAAAAGGCCCGCCATGTTGTTTTAATGACACATTAATCCAATACATCATAAATTTGTGTCATAGCTATAAACCCGCAGCGATAATTTGCTATCCCGTGGGATCACACTTTTACGCCCGCTTCCTTTTAAATAGACAATAAATATGCAAATTAGCCGCAATGCCTCTAGAATGAACAAAAAAACGGTAGGACATACATTTTAAATTATTGGGTTTATTTTTTTATACGATTTTTGATTAAAACAATGTTATTACTTTTACTACTTATATTCTATATATATGTTTTAGCGTCGATAAAAGACACTAATATAATAATTTAAAGATGACAAACCAATCTCCAAAACTGCGAATATTTTTACAAATGACAAAAGAGTTTCTTTTCTGCTTAGTGATATACTTTAATGTGATTCATTACAAATAATTAAAAACTAGTAAGACTTGTTCAACAAAGATACATTTGCAGCACTTCAAATTGTTATTTTCTTTGTTCCGGTTAAATTTTTAAAAAATAACAATTACCAAATAATATTATTTTTTTAAATATGTACCGATCCTAAATAAACCTTATTTTTTTCGGTTCAGCTCCAACGGTTTTTCTGGTTATTTTATTCTAAAATAAAAATTTATAATAAATATTCAACACAATTCATTTGATACTATTATTTATAAATATTATCTTCTAAAACTTATTTTATGAAATTTTTTAACTAAAAATATGCTAAATATGCTTAAAAACATATTAGCTCTACAAAATAAATAAGCTAGATTAATGAACAGGAAATCAATTTAATAATTT
>JAGXCT010033704.1:3849-40041 GCA_022495035.1 Philopotamus ludificatus | reverse complement strand
AGATAACGCCTTAGAGAAGAGAACAAACGAATACCGAGACAACCCCCCCCCCCCCCTACTTGCCTGGACACAGTTGAGAGGGTAAAAACCTATACCAACAAGGTAGAAGATGTACGTCCAATACCAGCAATTGCCAAGAGAGGAAAACTCTTTCCAAAAAATCGCATACCAAGACGGCTTGGGTTCCCGCGATATGGAAACGAAAGGGGAGCCCTCATGTCACGTGTGAGACTCATTCGAGAGTCTGGTAAGACTCATGTCCTCAGCGAGAGCCTTGTGGCTGGCAAATGATGAAACAGTGGCGGGTCGTGAATAAAATATTTGGAGGTGCTGCGGAATATATAAAATTAAAAAAAATATATTTCGCTCATATTTTATTTAAAAATATAAATAATAAGGTGAGGTGAAAATACTAAATATTACTAACAACAATAGAATACGTGACAAGCGACACGTGGTTCAAAAAAGCTGTGAGTCAGTATGTCTTATTTTTTTTTTATATATTTGATCGACACATGTTTTTATTTTCAAAATATATATTTCTTTAATATGGTTGGGGGTGCTGCAGCTCTGCCTTTGGGATTGAATATGTTATTTTTTTGGCAAATCAAAATCGTTCATTATTAAATGAATATCACGGCAATATATTTGATTTAATTGAAATAATGGAAAACATACTAATTCAATTATATATATATATTAAATTATTAATCGATTTTTAGCGAATGTTTATTGAATGATTTTAATTAAAATGCGTCATGTTAATTGTTATAAGAGATAGCCTTGTGCGTATCGAAGTGGCAACGTGAACGCGCGGAACGGAAGTGGACTGAGAGCATCGGATCAGCTCTCGGTGATCTAGTTTGCGATGCTGTGGAGGAGGAAGCGGCGGCTGAGCCTCTTCAGCAAGCAGCCATCGGGCTGATACCAGCGGGCGGCCAGTACCTCTCTTTACCTCGGCTGGTGAGGCCGTGCGCATTGCGGTCTCGACCACGCACCGGGAAAAATCAAAATAATAATAAAAAAAAACAATTCAAATTAAAAATTAACCGCCGAAAATTACGGTGTGCCCCGTGTGATCAAACTCGAAAGAAATTGAATTTTCCAAATTTCCCGCGCGATTTGGAACAGTTTTCATAAGTGCATGTGTTTTTTTTTAATTAAATAATTTTCCAGTGTCTACGTAATATTACACAGACATTTATTAGATTCTGCAAAAAAAAAACAACTGCATTCTCAGCAAAATGCCGCAAAAGTTGACAATGGATGCTTTCTTCAGGCAAAGGAGACTCATTGTGCCCAAGAGGTGAGTGCATATTGTTGCACAATCTTATTGTTTTTAACATGCGTTTTTATCTTAAGAAAAAAAGTGCATGCACGTATTGTGTAATGTCCATGGACAATTAAAAAAAATCATAAATTTCAATTACAACTCTTCTAATGATTGCATACGAAGTTTAATAAAAATAAGATAAAGTAAAAAATAAAAATAAGTACTGAAATAATGTGCCAGCACTTTTTATAATATTTTTAGCACTTCTGAAATCAAATTTTTCAGCAATTGTGTATTTATCTTTTCAATGTTAGCAAAACGTCGCCTTTTCATCTTAGGGAATAGGAAAATGTCACATTTTGATTAAACCCTGTATTTTTTAAAATTAAATTTGCAAAATATGTTTTTTATAAATAAGTCAAGATTTACATGTTCGTAAAATATAGCAAATGTTTTATTAACTACTCTTAACTATGAGAAGGATTTAATTGCTCATAATAAATTTATCAACGCATGTGAACAAAACGCGATGGTAACTATGATTAAAAATTTAAATCTAAGATCGCAAAGATTGAATCATCCTCCTAATGCACATTTAAATATTGCATTTTAAAAAATATCTTGGTTGTACAATATTTATAGAATAAGTTCTCAAACTTATCAAGCTTTCGGCTGCTTTTGTAAATAATTTAAATGGCTTGTTTAATTATCTAAATAATTACATTGTTGTTGTTAATAGAGAGGCTTGTCTTGTAATAGGCATATGATTTTATCCACCTCTTCCACACAATACAAATGTGAGAACTAAAGAACCCGTTGACATAAAACATCATGTATCTATTGTCTTATTGAATTTGCGACTGAATGTTGTCGAGGAAACAGTGCCGGGTTCAAGATCCTAGCAAATTATTTATGCACAATAAATTTGCATAGATCGTACCTTGAATAGGATTTCGCTTGCAATTATCCATTAAGAAATGGATTCATTCTGTTTACTATTTAATTTATCAAGTCATCGCAGTATAATTTTTATTGTTTTCTCGGCAGCTGTTGAAAATGCGGCACATGCCACAAACACTTTCCAATTTATTTAGTGATAAAATCGATTAGATCTCTCTCGTCGATGGATTTCTAATCATATGACCCATGCATTTTTTAAAATGATTAATATTGGCGAATGTGTCATTTCCTTTTGACACGTATACTTAAATGTTTGCACGTTGTATTTATTAAGTACATTTTAAACATGTTTAAACATAAACTCTCGTTCTCTGTGTTTAAATGTATTTGTTTGTTTTAAAATTATTCGAGTATACTTGATTTATTTATGATTAAAATTAAATTGCAAATAATCTTCGCCTCACGTTCAATGAAAGAGCGTTTGATTGATATACGATTTACATACGAGTATATGAAAAAAAATGGCATAATGACTCCCCGATGAGCATTATCCGCGTAAAGGAACGATGATGAAGTTTGCGATTTAAAATCGAAACCTCTCATACAAAATCAAGGAGTTGCGGTTCTTCACATTAGTACTCGATTCAATGCGGTTACATAATTGAAAATGAGAATGTATAATTTGAATTTAACTGTAGTTTTAATATTTTTCGTATGGGGCGTGAACTGCAACACGACCGCGAGCTTAATTTCCTGTAATGATTTTTTTCATCGTCAGTTTTGGCGACTTGTGCTATAGTTACTGGGAAATATTCGCGATTCATTAACGCGATGTAACGTGTCATAATCTGTCAATTAAAATCTCGCCGTTGCATCCGGTCGATTATGCATCTTCTTTTATTTATTATTTTAATTTATTCCAAGGATCTCATTTTCACACATATTATGGCCATCATTACCTGATTTTTTTTATCTCGTTTGCATACTGTAATACGATTAGATGGAGCTTCAATCAAATCTTGATATGTTGAGCAATTTATGAGGATGTTAGAATTAATGTATTTTTTCTTTGTCAATTTTATTATTTATTATTAATTGCATATTAATTTTGTGATTTGCAATAATGCTGAAGGCTACAGTGTAGTTTTTGCTGAAATTAATAATTGTTTATTATTTCGTTTTATAGAGATTGACATATCATATTTTTTTATCTCATCTAATTAATAATATAACACAGTAAATAAAATATTTGATCAGTAATACTGTATTTATCTCCTCAATGATGGCAATGCATCGTTCTTTCATGTTTTTTCATCTCTGAGATAAGAATTTAGTGGCATAAAGTCATGTCCGACGGATACGGAAGCTGAGACATTTAAACGGTTTTGTTTTTTTTCCTAATAATTCTTTCCACATTTTTCATTTTTTCATCAGTAAAAAATAGCAATGTACACTAAAACACGTAGAATCCTTTCGACATCCGAGATTAAAGTAAAAATTCAGTACGTCTGACAATGTCAAAATACGTCACGTACAATAAAAATGAGACGTAAAACAATCCTTATATTTATTTTTATTAAATTTTATTAATAATATTCTAAACATCAATGTATATTAATATTTATTTATTGTTTATGATATATTTTTTTGACATTTATTAATATTTAAAGCTATTTTTTAAGACAAAAAATATTATTTCCTTTTTTTTATGAGACAAACTATATTCTTTGATTGCCATTTTTTGCAAATAAATATTATTTAATAATATAATCAACAACATAATAGATTTTTTTGTCGGCTTTAATTATTTGATCGTCGTTGGCGTATTTTTAGTAAATTCAGAAATCTGGTAAACGATCTTTCAGCCCAAAAAAATAAATTAATAATGAACAAAAGTTTATTTTCAATATATTTATCAATTAAATTAATTTTTAATAATAGTTTTAAACGCTATTAAGTAAAAGAAAATTATTCGAAGTTTCTGTTTTTTTATTAGATGGTTTGAGAATTATTCACATTTAATCTATCTGCTGCCTTAAATCTTGTTTTTTAATCATCAATAATAAAATATAATATTACAAAAATTGTCCTCATATTATATTTATTTTTTATTAATACTGAAACTTATAAATTTACAACTCTGCTAAATAATCTTTTAGATCAGAAAAATATTTTAAAATCATTTTCGAAGATAAAATACATATTTCATAATTTTTTTATAAGATCAAACAAAATAATGTCATTTGAAGAAAATGAATGAAAAGTTTATATAAATATTTATGAGAAAAATTTCTTTCTCATGACATTTTCCGTAAATATTTACAGTGCAATACGGTGCATTGTCATAAATGCAATAACTCCCATTCCCTTTCATAAACGCTTTTTCTATATAGTAAAAATATTTTTATAAAAAAAGCATCGTAGTTAATTGAATTTATCTACCTATACTGTTTTTAATAAACAGTGAGCTTTTATATAAATGTATATTTTTCATATGTCGATTTTCAGTCGATTGCTATTTTTGAACATCTAATATAGCTGCGTTTACAATCACAATTATTGCCAAATTTTATTGCAATATTTCTAATAACAAGACGCTGATTATGGAATGATTCGGCAAGTGCCATATGTACAAAACGACGATACATTTTGGCGGGACGTTAATGTAATATTTATTGCTATAATATAAACAAACATGGTCCAGACAGTTATAAGCAGGTCTCGAACGCTAATATTTCATTATAATTACGAGTATCGTGGTGTAGTAGAATTGAATTGCTAATTTCAATACAGTTACGCCAAATATTCTATATTGTCAAGTGGTTTAATAATTTTAATATGTTTTAAAAAGCTAGCGGATTGAGGAAGACTTTTGGTTGGAAAAATGTGGGACAAGGTAGTTCGGTAACTGTGCATTCGTATATCGAGAGCGCGTAAAACGCGACTATTTGCTGTTACAAAAAATTTTTTGGACAAAAAAAAAACATCGAAATTGGTCCATTCGGGTCTGTCGACCGCATATTTTTTGAGTGTGGGATCGGATAATTGTCGAGGCCTCTTCCCGCCATTACGAATTCGGTAAACGGTAGATTACGGTCGGCGAGAGAGATGTGCAGTTTTTGTCCGCGATATATAATATCGAGGCGTGAATAACTCAAGTGTAAAAAGATGATCTTAATGGTGAAAGTTTTAATAGTACACTTTCGTATACATTTTCGCACAAAAAAAATCAACAATACCCAAGTGTTGAATAATCCGATTCGATTCCGTGTCTTATCCAACTGCCATTACGCTGTCCAAATAAAGACTTAATGAGCGTTTTTTTTCCTCTTATTGATAGATGTTAACCGATGATTATTGAGTTTATTGGTCACCGCCTTGAACCTAGGTTCCGTCCAAGTTCAACGGTTGGTTCAACGCTCACGGCGTTTATGTAATTTTCAATGGGATTTACGATACTCGATTGTGTCGAGAGATGTTTAAAGAAACTCTCGGATGGATCTCCGGATTTGTATTAGGGGCTGTTGAAAAATATGCTTATTCATATAGTATTTAACGTCAATCAATTGGAATTATTAAGGATATTTTATTATAATTATTTTTTAAGGATCTTACAGAGTCCATCGGAATTTTTTGGGCTTATATTCAATAATTGATCAATTAAAAATAAATTCGTCTGAAATATATTTTAATTCGATTTAAATACACCTGATTCTTATTTTCAATGTTTTTTTTATTATTTAAATACTGCTTTTTATGCAAAATTTGTTTCGGTAAAATCAACTTGCTTATCTAATTCATTTTCGATGCACAAACTTGATAGATTATTTTGTCGCCCTTGACTAATTTGATCGCCTTTGTCGGGTTTTTAATAGATTCAGAAATCTACTAAACGATTTTTCGGCTCAAAAAACGTATTTTTTGTACTTTTTGCACATCTACATACATATATTTATGGACGAACTACTTAAGTGTTCAGTGTTAATTGTCCTTTTCCCTTTTCTTTTTTTCATAAATGAAAGTGTAGTATGTAATATCATTTATTCACTGCTTTTGTAACTTTCGCGTTTTTTAAAAATCGCGGACTGACTCTTTATCTATTTTTCTTATTATTAGGTATAGAATTCATCAATTAAATTCGTTTTCTATAACAGTTTTAAGTATTTGTAGGTTGTTTAATTCAGCTGTGCCTATTTGGGACTCCAAGTTTTTGCTTTTTCTCGAATAACTATTTTTATATATATCACAAACTTTTTGTCTTTGCCTAAAAAAAGTCTACAGAATAAATATTATAATAATTTATTGACTTTTATTGTCCGCAATTGCGGAAAAAAAACGCATCTGTGATCACGGGCGCAATGTTTTTTTTCGCTCGCATTCGGTACGATGTGCCAAGTGCGAGTGAAACGTATACTAGTAACATATGCCGCGAGAATTGCATACATTTCTTAAAGCATATATATTATCCTATCATTTTATTTGTGGACGGGCTTTAAATATAACTGCAGTATGAATCATGGAGATGCGAATTTCTGCCTTAATCTTTAATAGTGAACCAAAGATCTGATTAGGAATTCATTTACATCTTTATTAAATGTTGAGGATGCCTATTATTCAATCTCAGAAATTGTTATCTGTTATTTAACCATAAATTATCTGTTTTTAAAGTCTTGCGTGCGATTGATTCTTAAAATAAAGTGATATACATCATATTTATTTTTATTCATTTATCATCTATCGGTGATTTTCATAATTAGTGATTATGAATGAAATTTTCAATACTAAACCTATTAATACGAAATATTTTAGCATCTTTTATCAATAGATTATTCATAGATATTTTTGTTGTTTCACATGTCGCAACGCCTACGTCATAATTATGTCAAGATAAGGTTTTGTATAAGAATAGTAATTATTAATAATAATAAAAAATAAAAAAAAATTCGCTGAGGACAGGATTCGAACCTGCGCGGGTAAAACCCATTGGATTTCAAGTCCAACTCCTTAACCACTCGGACACCTCAGCTCATGACGATCGGCTCTAAATAAAGATATACATTCGCAGCTGCATAAATACGCATATATGTAATAATAATTAGAAAATTATTTGTGATTAATGTAAATTCGTCTTATGCGACAGTATTGACCGCAATACTTTTCGATATTAATTTTATTTTCGTCGTTTCTTGTTAGCCTCAATACGAGTTTTAGGTCAATAATGGCAATTGTTGTTTTTTTTAAATTAAAATTCATTGCGGTTAAAATAAAGCTCGACTATTCTCTCAACAATGTTTATTTTATTATTGTATTTATTGTGATATAATATGACACAAAAAATGTTTAATTTATTTTATTTAAATCCATTTTTTCGTCAATGCAAAGTAGCGTTAGGAAATGTTCAGAAAACAAAAGTAGCAATTAAATATTATCATATTATATTTCAACGTGCATAGAGACAATGGGTCAAATTAGCTGACCCGGATATTTTGGCACGTTTCGTTAGAAATTATTTAATAATAGGATGTGGCAAAAATAAAAATTGTGTGCACTTATTAACTGTTTTATAGGAGAAGAGAATAGAATTGTGTGTTGGAATTAATGATTATTGGATGGGTGTGTTTGCGAAATTTTTTTCTTCAATGAAAATGTGCAACTCGGTCATTTCGCTTTGTGGTTCTGTATCAATATTAATGGTCCCCGTGTCGTTTGGCAATCGCATGCGAAAGAGACATCTCAGATGTGGGTGAAATAAATTTGGCAAATTGGATATTATAATATCATTTGTTATTATACAATTTGTATGTTACGATTAGGATTAAACAAGCTGTACTTTCTAAAAAAAAATGCAATTAAGGGCTTATTCAACCTTACACAATGAGCGTAATTTCACATGTAAATGGGTTTCGGGAACATTGCTTAATTTCGAAATAATTATCTTATATAGTGGCTGCCGAAATTATAAAGGCGTAAAAAGCTGTTAAATATTTGTCACCATCTGTCAAAATCTAACGGTGCCGAAACACTGCCGGAATATAAATAAAAAAATATTCGGTAATGAAGTAAAACGCTCGAAAAAAGAAATAAGATTAACGATCCGATTTCATCGACAAATCAACGTCTCACACTGATTATTTGACAAATTGCCGGCCATTTTCCATTGAATGACAATATAGCCAAAACAGTATGTGGAGCACGAATGAAATTCACGAGTCACGTGCCGAAAAAAAATCACGCCCATTGTCAAAAATTGTAAAACGACGTATGCAACTGTTTTTTTTTTTTTTTACCATTCTTCACTATGGGACATCTTTCTCGAAAAGCGTAACTCAGAATCGGCCAACAATGAAATACCGGGTCATGCACGATGAAAGACGCGACCTCAATCAAAGATATGCATGTAATTTGCGATAACGTACAACAAAAGGGATAACGAGAGAATTTAATCACCGCGAAACTGGGCCTCGAGCTCGATAAGGATCTGCTCTGTCCCTGGCATTTCGCCATATGTTAATTGCAGAGTTAAACTTTGGTAATTTGATATTGCTCGGACACTTTCACGGATATGGTAAATACAATGCGGAGGTTATTTACTTTCAAATGTAGGTGGATCAATGTCTAAGTAGACAATGGCATCATTTTTTCCATTGACTTATACAATCATTCATTTAATTAAAAATACGTTTTTAATCGATAATAATTTTGTTTGTTTCAAGTACGTCTGCTTTAAAAGTATCTTATTACATGAAGGACGCTTCCTCTCCACTTTCTATCCAGTTTTAATTAGTAGGTTATCAGTAGATCAGATTTTTTCATAATGTCGGCCGATAAAGTGCTGTATGAATTCCGCAAAGGCAATACTGCGACTGTTGCAGCAAAAAACAACTGAAATGTTTCTGAAGAAAATTCCCTCAAAGTTCTACAGCCACAAATATGGTTTACAAATTGTTTTACAGGATTTTTTTATTGATTAATTAACCACGTACCACGACAACAAGTTAAAAGTAATAATTTACACAAATCCACGTTTAAATATTAGAGAGATCGCGACCTAATTATCAGCTGCCCATTTAATGGACCGTGTTTTAACTTGCACGACCCTTTTTGCATCGTTTGGTGATTGGAGAGTTGGATAGTGTACAATACGTAACACAAAAAGACATTGTTGTATATAATATTATAAATAATCATTGATCTTAATTGTCCACAATTGCGAAAAAAATTAAAACAACAATATTCGCTTTTGGGCGCGATGTTTTTTCTCGCTCGCATCCGGTACGATGTGTCAAGTGCGCGAGTGAAACGTGTACTAGTGACATTCCCGAGTGCGCTTCTCATATACACGTCGTATTGATTAATTAAAAAATCTAAAATATCGATCAAATTATGAAGCATTTCATGAATAACTATTATTATTCTAAGAATAATACTTAATAATAAAGAATTCATCAATATCTTGACTTGTAATTCTTGGGGTCTATTTTCCTTAGTAAATAGACCCCCTTCGGACGACCGTGACTGTTAGGTTAAGCATCCTGTATAAACCACGGCCCTTCAAAGATTTTATATTTTGTCTTTTAGAAAATCCTAGTCTCATTGTACCCTAGGCGTAATTATAATCTTTTTAGACATTTTTGACTTTTTAGACATTTACCCGTCCGTCCGTCACGCTCGAAACCAACGACGTCGGCCGATGGAGTCTGTTTAATATAAAATGAATGTATGAAAATAGACCCCAAACATTTCAAGTCAAGATATTGATTAATTCTTCGAAAATACCGTGGCATTCTCTTGTAAGAATAAAAATAGTTATTCATGATATGTTTCTTTTTTTGTTGTTGATATTTTGGATTTTTTTACTAATTACACTATTACGCGTAAGTGACGCTAGAACTCGACAATGTCTCGTCGTGACTAAGGCACGCTCCCGTCACGCCGCACGTGGTATCACTCGCACTTACACATGCGTTATGTTTTTTCTCGTTCGCATTCGGTACGGACCGAAAAAATGCATCAGCAAATATCGTTCTTTTCCATAATTGAGGACAATAAAGGTCAAAGATTATTTATATTTATTCTTTAGACTTTTTAGGAATTATATTACAGTCAGCTCTCCTATAACGTTTTCTTTAAATCAATGTTTTCTTTAAATCAAGGTCTAATTACATATTTCGTAAATATATAATACATTGCCGAGCAAATAAAGGGTCAATACTCTTTAATTGATAAGGGATTTTGTAGAAAATAACAAACAAGAGGAAATGTTATAGAAAGGTACTCGAGAAAAATAAAAAAATTGGGGTTTTGATTTTCTGAAACAAATATACTCTATCGGTACGGCTAGGCTAATAGTATTTCTATTAATCAGTATTTTTTTATACTAGGTTTATTTTGTTAATAAAGAGATAGTTTGAGTTCATCATTGTTTGTATTATGATTTAAAGTTTCTTAGATGCACAATATTATTAAATTTGTAGCTAGCCCGTTGTAAAAAAGGTTGCTCATCCCTGCTATATATTCTCCAGACCTTATTCTTTCTGATATTTATTTATGTAAATCACTTTAATACGCAAATAATTTTAAAAAGTGACAAAATATATTCAATAGAGAAGGTAAATACTTCCCTTTTGCTTCAAAGTCAAGGAAGTTTAACTCCAATGATATTAATAAGTTAATAGAAAGGATGAATAATGTTATAAGAACCAATGGAGATTATTTAATTTATTAAATTAATAAAAAACAAGCTAAAAATAATTGTTCTTATATTTAACTTTATATTAATGAATATACAATATATTTTTATTACAAATATTATGGAGTATTTTCTTCATCGCTTTTCAGCAATTGAAGTGGTGAGGTTTTTTTGGAAATGTTTTTTTGTTTAGATTAGTCAGTATAATTTTTTTGGTGATTTTTTTATCAATTTTATAATATCAGGCTAATGGTTAATGGGGAATTTAACCATAGAAAATCTTATGAAAATCTTATGTCTAAAATTTATTTTTTTTGAAATGTGGTCTCTTCTGTTATTGGGTAGGTCTTTTTAACTGATATATTTTTTTAACAATGTAATAAGTATCCAATGTTATTACCAATGTCAAGATGCGTCAGGAACAAGTGTATCAACACAAAAAAATGATGTATTACAAAATTTGGTTAAAAAAAATTCGCTGAGGACAGGATTCGAACCTGCGCGGGTAAAACCCATTGGATTTCAAGTCCAACTCCTTAACCACTCGGACACCTCAGCTCATACCATTCGTATGAAAATAGAGAAAAATCCAAATCATCACTTTAAACAATTTCTAAAGACACTGTGGACACAAGTGTCTTCCTCTTCACATAACACGTGTGCATATAGCAGATTCTCAAATACGATACACCCATGCGAACCAGTCCACTTGACCTTTTAGCAGTATTCGCAGTACGAAATAATGGTTTAACCGGCTGAAATCACGACTCTGAATTTTAATATGGACGCAACGATCCCAGCTGAACTTCTTGCATCCATCTGGGTCACTGTCAATAAAAACTATCTGAATACAAATGGCGTTTATTTCATGGTTTTGTCTTAGGTTATGGATCATGTGTCGAATACTTAAACAATGGAGCCACGACCTGTCATTGTTTGAGGTCGAGCAGCAGCTGCAGTCTATCCGGTGTCTATCTTTCGCCGTGTCTGGTCCACTTTTCTTATATCGCTTTGGTAATTAAATCTCGTCTGGATGGCTTTGGGCGAGAGCGTATCGGATTCGTGATTTACCCACATCTCTCGATTGCCAAAATCAGAACGGTCACGTGAGAAAGCCATTTTTTTCTTCGAGTTAATTGCAACAATCGATCCATCTTATTGTGAATCGAGCGAGTGTGTATGCTGTAAGTGCGTTTTAATGCTTTCCTCCGGGGCAATCGATTCTTCCGTCAATACTTTTCAGACCATGAATTTTCACTTTCCCACGTCAACTCGCTCCAGTGTAAGTGTTAACACGATTTCATTGACGTTTCGTGTAAATTATCATTTTTTATTACACCGTGATTAATCAAAATTTTGATTGTATTAAAAAATAGAGCAGAACTGTTTTACATTCGTCAAAAATTAATGGACGTAGCATAATATTCTAGTTTTAATTTATACTGAAAAATATTGGTGCATACACTGTGAAAAAATATACATAAAATGTAGCCAAGTCTTTGGATATTTATAATAATTACTTTAATTTTAAACTTATATGTGAAAAATTAGTCAATTCATCAACCCGATTAATGATTATTATTTATACATTTACACCTTACTAAAGGCTATATTTTTTATGCAAAACCTTCGCCGTGGGAAACTTATTTTTTTAATTCAGTCATAGACTTTTTTTAGCGCTGAAACAGGGACCACGCTATTGCAACAAGCCCTATAGAGGGCTAAACACCTATACAAAAATTAGGGTTAGGTTTTTTTTAATCTTGTTAATACCTCAGACGTTATTCCATTTGCATATTTTGTTATCAATCAAAGCCCATTGACCTTTATTGTGCGCTGAAAAATATTTTACATATTTATGAAATATATTTCAATTTTAAATAGTTAACAGAATTTATTTATTAGACCGTTTTCTTTAATTTTTTATATTTAGATGAGTCTAGTTAATCTCGATGATTAATTTATTACATTTTAAATTCACTGGCCAAGTTTATTGGCTTCTTACGACTTAATTCTAATATGATCTATCCTTGACCGATCCATCACGGCAGCTGGAAAACAACCGCGTCGTCCGAAGGGGGTATATTTGTTATGGAAAATAGACCTCAAACATTTCAAAACAGGTTATTGTTGAATTCTTTATGAATATCTTGACTTTTATGAAAAAAATGGTTACACTAATGATAAAATTTATTATTCATGATATGCTTCATAATTTTGTCGATATTTTGGATTTTGAACTAATCAATATGACGCATAAATGACATGCGGACTCAACGAAGTCTTGCTGCAGACTGAGGATACGCCGGTAGTCTGACGGCCGAGCACTCGCCGCACGTGTCAATCGCACGGTTTCACTCGCACTAAGGACATCCTACTGGATGCCAGCAAGAAAAAACATCGCACCCGTGGCAACAGAAGCGAATATTGTTGTTTTTTTATTTTTTTTCGCAATTACAGACAATAAAGGATAATGATTATTTATAATATTATTCTTAAGAATTTTTACACAAATAAATAACTTCATTTATCTTGGAGTAAATAGCAAATAAATAAAAAAAGGGTTTAAAATTGCTTCTATTTGATCTATTTCATAAAATATAAATGTTTAATATTTAAAAATGGAGTTACAAGTAATATTTATAACATCACTAGTAATGAAAATATAATTATCAGATAATTTTGATTACGGGAAATAGAATTATAGAACCACTCTTAAAACATTGGCTCATAATAGAACGTAATTTTCTATACCCATAATCCGGATATAATTCATAATTTCGAAATTATATTATAATAATTGTTAAAATTTATATTCAACGATTTTTGGCGTATGCGTAATTGGTACACTGAGATTCTTGCCAATTGAAAAGTGAAAATTTATTCAATTAAATTTATAATGCAGAGTTTCATTATGACTAGCGATTTTTTTTGGCGCTTTTAAGGTTACAATAATTTGGGTCCATCGCACAGAACCACATGTACATAATTACATGTATACGAGGATTGCGATTTCCACGAAATTACTCACGAAAACACTTGTAGCATCAATATATATCTGTTATCATCAATCGTCGGTGAATCGTATCGCTGAGTATGAGCTACAGGGTGTCCAGTGGTTAAGGAGTTGGACTTGAAATCCAATGGTTTTACCCGCGCAGGTTCGAATCCTGTCCTCAGCGAATCTTTTTGTTTTTGCATTTTTTATTGCGTAATATATCGTGCAGATTATGCTTAACGGTATGCGAGGAATTGCGATTTATACAGCCACGTTCGATTGTGATCTTGGATCGGTGAAAAAAAGTATATAAACTGTAACAATGAACTCGTGTGAAGATTAACTCGAGATCTGACCGTTTAACGCTTATTTTTTTATTCGGACAATGAAGAACGATCGTTTTTTTTCTATGACATTTAATCAGAATTTTAACGGTCGCACTTTTTTCTATTTTTAAAAAAAGTGCTGATAATCAATTCTGTACGCAATGTCATAATTACTCATCTAATGAGACGTAAGCATAATTTTTCATAAAAACATGTTTGTTTTACATGACAGGCGAAACACGGGCAAGTGGCAGAGGCGATTCGTAATGAACATTTTTTTTTCATCCGAGCGCCACTTAATAATTACAATAATTAACAACTAAATTAGCAACGTGTTAAACAAAAGATGATTTTTTGACATAATTATCGCAATAATTTAATGAAAAAAAAATCTTCACATCCAACACATGCCCCCCCCCATTCTCGTATTAATACGACGAAGCAGATTCTAATCACATCCGTGACGTTTCTTATATATTATGGTTATTAAGCGGCCGTGTATAATTGCAAAGGGACCGATGTGGCCATTGTACAATATCGGCTGTAAAAAAGTCAACACATCATCGAGACGAGATAACGGGGCGGCTACGGTAACGGACAAAAATCTGATTAACTAACAACCACGTGATGAAATGCCTCATTTAACGGACGCTTACTTACATTATTAACAAGATCGAATCCATCATACAGCACGCAAGCACGATTGTTGCCGAAGAACCGTGTCAAGAGTTGAAAGGCTCGGCTGGTCAATGCAACCCTGCGGCTGAGCGGAGCTTTTGTGCTTCTAAGCCCTTTGGATTGTTAATTGATTGAACAAAAAAAACCTGCATACAATGCGTGAGAGTAAAATTATTTATATTGATAATATTATTCTTCACGTTACCGTTCGTCTTGAGATATGTCTTGTATATATTTATTTCCGAATCTGGATCATTGATTGCTTTGTTTCTTGTGAGTGATTCATTTATGTATTCTGATATATGCAATAAAAGTATCATATGTTAATGTATCATAAATATTTTTTATAAGTGAAACGTCTCAGTGAATGTCGTATTTTATAAAGAGATTGCATTCTTGTGCATCATATATGATTAACGGAAGTGGAACTAGTTTCGCGTATCTGTTCTATGCAGCTTTTCAATCTTCGAAAAAATAGAGCTATCCATTATGATGGTTGTTAAATTATATTTTATATGATTTCCCGATGCACTTTTAATGTAATTATACTATGGACCGTAAATACGCGAGTTTCTCAGATAATTATTTCATACGCTTTTTATTTTATATTTTGTATTGATTTTATTGCTTTGCATAAAATTCTTATTGCTTCGTTAAATCTTTGAGATTTAAATTGATCAAATCTACGTAATTGTTGATTTTTACGATGTAATACTTCTTTTGTCGTAGTTTGGATTAAAACTTAGACATAAATGCATAATTTCTATTTGTTTTTCTCTAATATTATTAGACTGTCTTAATTTTACAATAGTCTGAAGTAACAATACGAAAACGATAATTTTTTGATATTTCTCGAATAACTCTTTTAATATAAATCATACATGTCACCATTATTTTGTATTTGTCTAAAAAAGTCAAAATAATAATTATTATAAATAACTATTGATCTTTATTAACAAATACAACAGTATTCGTTTTTTTAGCCTCGAAAATATGGGAATATCTCTTTTATAGATCATTAAAATAAAAAATAAATACTGTCGATATGTTTAAGGTTTCGTTCTCCTACGATTATTTTTTTTTATTCAGATACGGCTTTCAAATTTTCAGAATTTTACGAAAAATTACGTTAAAAGATAAAAGTTCGCTATTTTTCGTAATTAAAGAGATACGTCAAAATTACTACTAATATTTTTTTAGTACGCTTAGTACCTAGTTCGTGTTTGACTGGTATAAGACAGTTACTTTGTTGTCTTTAGAGATACAGCATTTCTGTTTTCTTAGAATACTATGTCAGCTAGATATACAACAACTTTTTGTTAGACATGCGACTTGAATTTACATTATTATTATTTAATGTTTATGAATTTTTTATTGATTTTCATTGTTTTCATTGCTAATTCCATTATATTGTCTCTCATTTTTTTATGAGTAATTTAAATACAGAAACATGAGCTGTGATTGTTATTAACCCTTTGCGGTCCTATGTTGAGTCTGACTCGACATCGATTTTTTACCACTGGGTTCTATGTCGAGTTTAATTCCACATAGGATTCACTGGTAAAGAATCGGTATTAAGTCAGACTCGACATAAGACCGCACAGGGTTAATTAAATAAAAAAATCTCTTAAATCTCTTAACGAAACCTTAAAAAATAATTGATCTGGTGGATTTTTTTAAGGACCGCAAAGAGTTAAAATCTAAATACATTGATACTTAGTACTAATTATTCTAGCTAATGAAGGGAGGGATTGCATGAATAATCATAAATAAATAAAGCAGTAGTATTTTTAAACATATTTAAAATACTTTATGTATGCTTATTACAAAAGAAGGAATAAAATGATCTTAATTGTGGGAAAATATAATAGAAATTAAAACATTTAAAAAATAGTCGGAACCGAGATGATATATTGTTTTTTAATTGAATAGAATAGAATGTAAAAAATTACTCTTCGAAACCCTGACCACGGCAATGATTACGAAAAAGTATTGGCAATGAATGGGTCAAAGATAAAAGCGTTATGATATATTTAAAAAAAATTATATTACAGCATAATATATATTTATTTATTTTAATATAATAAATACAGCAAATTCGCTGCTTAGAAATTTAATTTAATTTTATTTTGTCATACATCACTTTAGAAATAATAATAAAAAAAATGTTGTAACTATATAAAACTCCTAATTAGACGAAGTTTTTAATAATCTTATATTATGAGTATTATTGTACAACTGACGGAGTTTTTTTCTCCATCGTTTTTGGACTCCAATAAATATATTTCTTATTTACTCCGAATTAATTCTACTTTCCTAGAAGCATATTGAAAGATATGTGCCGTAATTTCATAGCATTATGTTATAAAAACTAAACATGGTAATTAAAACAAGCATAATCAATATTTTATTAAAGTTGAAAGCTAGATTTTAATTGTTTCCGTATCCTGAATAGATGGATTAAATGGAATAATACTATAATTATAAAGAAAAATTGGTATTATTATAAAAAGATTAATTTCATTTAAATTATAATTACATCTGTCGTTAAGAGCATTCACAATAGCCATAATTGGTTAATTTGGATTTTAATTTCTGCATCAAATCGGGTGAGGAAATACGCATCTGGTTTGTATCTATCGGCCTTTTGATTATTTTGGCGTTGATAATTTCATAATAAAATGAATTGATCGGATTAATATTATGTTCGAAGAATAAACAGACCTCTCCGATTCGTCGACGTTTATTGTTTGAGCATTGTTTCCATTGTGCTTACCTCGTGTTTAGGCATTTCTAACTGTTCCCAAGGCGGAGATCGCGCCTTAATTCTACTATGCGACACGCACAATAGCCTGGGTCGTTGACTGTGGCCGGATCCGGATATTCAATTCTCATGGCAGAGACAAAAATATAAAATTGTTCACGGATTCAGATTCACGGCCGCGGAACTGTAGCATAACCAGATGAGTGCAGCAGCAGTGGGCTATGGCCCCATTAGCGATGGTCAACGACATCATCCCGACGAGCCGCCTCAACAAATCCCATACCATTAAATCTAATTGATGTGAATATTCGACTGGATCTTATACTCGTTATGGTATCAATGTTTTATTATATCCGTTAATAATCTTCGGGGGATTCGTTGCACACGAATTTACAAAAAAATGGATGTACGAAGATGCAACGGCAGCTGGTGCCCTCGGTAATGTAGCGTGCCATTATATTTTTTTTGTACTCCCTTAAAAATATATCACGGATCGTGGTGAGATCTCTAACGGTAATCGTATATTTATATGTATTAGATTTATGCAAAAAAAAATATCAGCGTTTTTGTGTATATATATATTTTTTTTCGCGATGTTTTCAACGTTAACTGTACAATTTAAAGCATGCTAGCTAGGATCTTCGCATGGATTTCGGGTTTAATGCATTTATTATAGCAATTATGGCCATATTTCAAATAGTTTCAATATGCGTATTTAATCGATCGCAATTATTCAAATAATATATATCCATAGAAATTTAATCTATTTTTTAATTTTCGCCAAATTATAACTGCGTTTCTCGAGATATTTAATGCAATGATCGCAATTATAATCTTCATTTATAATTTTCATTATTGATATCATCCTTCCTTCGAATTATGCTATAGGTACTTATTAAAAAAATACCTTGGAATTTGATATAATTAAAAAAAAAATGAATTTTGATTTTTATTTATACCTGAAAATATTTTTTTAGCTTTTGATTAAATTGGATATAAGGTAAATTTTCAACTGAAAATTTAGTGATACACGTGGGTCTCGTATAACACATGTAATACAAATCCGTGTCATACGACGTTTGAAGTTCATACAAAAATAGTTTCTGGGTACCAAAAAATATCGATGTTTGTTAATATCCTTTTTTTTAATTAAAAAATCGATGAAATATACATTTACATATTTATTGAAAAAATCTTAATAACATACATATAATAGATTATTCTATATGTTCTACACTTTTCCGTGATTTCGGTTGTGAGTTTTTATCTTCGGAGTAATCAAAAGTATTTTTTGGTATAGCTTTAACCCTTTCAATGCGGCGGGTCTAAACACGATTCTGCATCTGAGCGCGGCGCCGTTTTGGACCAAATTATTTTTTTGGCGAGGTAAATTTGTATTCACGGTTTACCGCTATTTTTCTATAAAAAATATACTAATTTATCAGCCAATCCTGAGTGCAGCCAATAACCACGACAGATGTTAATTGTCTTTCGGTATTCATCTTCTATTGGTGGTACAACATGTTCTCCATGGACTACTTCTGTTCACAGCTTTTTTCAGCAAGCATTTAAAATGGATTGTTTTATTTCATTATTTTTTAAAAATCATTTTAAATATAGCATGTTGTACTAAAATATATCACAACTCATCAGCTGTGTTTTATCGAAACCGTGTTGTATAAAAGCGTGTTATGTGAGACGCATATGTATTTAATTTCTACTATAAAATATAATTCTTTTTTAATAATATTGTTGCCCTTGAAGTATTTGGTTCTAATTTTCTGAACCATATTTGTAGGTTTTTTTATTGTTTAGGTTTTTTTTTAGATTACAATGTTGTTTTATATTTTAATTATTAAATGAATTATTTAGATTATTTTAATTAAAAAAGATTTTTTATAAAGAAATATTTTATATAATTATTTTGTTAAGTGAGAAAATTATTTAAAAAACAATAATTTGACTTAAACATCATGTTAAGATAATTAAATGATGAATAATTATCGATTTACGCGCTTTATTTCATCAATGGAATAACAAATAGTATATTTAAAAAAATCTTATGTAAAATTCTTGAACATATTTCAAAAAAACGTACAAAATCTATGCCATTTATCTAAATATGTTGAATGCAATAACCAAAAAAATTAACCTAACCTAAAATATTAAATATATTAATATTATTTCAATATAAAATATAATAAAAAAAATATGGCTGGATGATATATAAGTTTTTTATGGTTTTAAGACCACTTCAATTAAGATATTTTTTAATATGCATGTATGAAAACAATTTATTATGATTTTATTTTATAATTGATGCTATGCACATTTATGTTAAAGGATTTTTTATGTAAAAATATACAGTTCGATTTAGTGCTATATATTTTTTTATTCAATATTAATTGATTAAGAAGCATTCGATTCGACACAGAGAACGATTGAAAAGCATCAAAAATAATTTTCGACGAAATTCGCGGTTCACTGTCCTGTAAAATATTCTATCCGTTATTTTTTTAAATTTCCTACCGCGTTTTTCCCACCTAATCATTCCTAATATGGAATATGTAACAAATGAATACCATTGCTTTTGATGTGCTATGTTCTTTTTTTGGATATGCCTCGTTTTGTCATAACGAATTGCCCTTCATAATAAGTGTTGTGATGAATATCCACGTAATCATGTTCGTTATGCAACTCGTTTAATAAATGAGTGTCAGTTCGAAAATTGAGTCTCGAATTTGGTTCCGTCTATAGAAAATAGTATAATATAACGTGACATGTCACATACTGTCACTCAAAACGAATTTCAATCGACTATTTTATTTTTAATCAAGATAAAAATGTGCTTAAATGAAATGATCAGATTTGAAAATGCGCTTGGAGTCGTTAAATTTAAATTAAACGATGGAAAATCTTGATAATGTGGAGTAATTTGATGTTAAAAGTGAAAGATTAATTCAGTGACGTATCAAGATCATAAATGAAAGTAATTTACTAAAAAAAAGTATTTAGATCATAAATGTTATTGTAAGTAATCTATTTTTTTATAATACGCAAATTATATTGTGCGATGTTGTAATGATGCGATATGAGAATTCGCCATACAGCATCATCCCACAATGTCAATCAGTATTAAATTATTTAATTTGTTGCTATATATATTTTTTACAATGGCGGTGATTATATTTTCGTTTCAATATTTGTCAGATACACGTGAAATGTCGTCACAATTGACGGGATTGTGTCAAAAAAAATATTTTTTCTAGTTCAAATCCGCAATGATTAACATAATCATGTGAATTAAATCGAATAAAAAAAATATTTGTATGTAACAATAATTGGCAGCGATGCAAAATGCGGTTTCCGCTATTCAAACATCGCATATGTGTTTTTCGGGAATTTTATAATCATTTCTCGTGACCGTGCACTGCGTAAACTTTGACCGTGACGGTACACGAAACGTGATCGGCACTGGAAGCTCACAAAAAATGTTTTTATTTACTAGGCTAAACACATCACAGCAAATAATCTCGCATGATAACGACCCGCAATAATCTCACATGATTACGACCCACCTCGGGGTCGTGAGATATTTTTTTAAGTCCGAGCTACTATGTACGGATCGACCCCGGGTGTTAGGCTATTATGCCAAAATATGAATCAAGTAATCGTTTTTTTATTATTTTTTCGAAAAAAATGTTCTATGTTATGTTCTCGTAATGATCGCATTTGGAAATATTGGGCAATAATGATGCAAATTGTGTAAAATCGAGCTCACGAACGTGTATTATCGAATTTTGTGTTAAATCACACAATGCGTTATTGTTGAAAATGACGTTTTGTAAAATATTGCATTCGATCGATTCATGTGCATGAATGGTCTTGCAGTTATTTGTGTTCAATCAATTATTTCGTCATGGTTTCATGAAGAATATTTGAAAATTTAATAGTTTTGCCGTGACGGATCAATCGTATTTTATTTAATTCTAAGTCCATCATTTCTTAAAAATTCATTCTATGTTTCGCTTTCTTCTGTAAAGCATTGTTCTTTGAGCTCCATCAAGTCATTATTGATGAGTGCAATATTTTCTATTTCAATGCAAATCGTACAATAATATTAGCTAACTCCTCTATTGTTATCAAATATTTTTAATTGTTTATTTCATATGACTTTTAAATAAGTCGCAGATGATTTATTCTTCTGAATTATTTATTATTTCATGAAAATTGTTCGATTATTTTTACAAGATACTTGTCTCTGACATATCATATCTTTAGATTGGTTGTTGGCTATTGAAAGGGTTTTATGTGTTTTAGTTTGCTAAGCGATTTTTTCTCTTGGAAAGCATGGAAAATGTAAAAACAATTTTTAGTCAAAAAACACAGGTGTTGTAATTATTTTTAAGAAAAAAATCTTATTTATCTGCTAATGGACATCACATTGGTTATCATTATTTTATCTATTGCTAAAAAAGAGTAGCTAACTCCTCTTAAACCACTTACAAAAGTTTATCAGCATGGTCATCTTCTAGCTTCTCGTCTTCCTTGAAAGTTGATTAGATATAGAAGAATTGTTTTATCATCCCTTTTGACAATACGAAGAAGAATTTAAAAATGAATAATTTGAAAATGTTTTAGAAACACATAAAAGTGTTAAATATAGTGGAATTAAAATAAATACAAATATTTTTTCTGACTTACTCAGCTTTTTTTGATATTTAATATAACTAATTCTCTCTTTGCACGATTAGTACATATTTAATAAAATCATGTAGAATAGGATTCGATTGACATTATTAATAATTGATTTTTCTGCAATAATTTTATCAGAATTTTTTATTATTAAGTAGTCAGTTCTCGACTTACAACTAAGGACGGAACGGAACGCCGTGGTTATAAGTCGAAAATCATACAAAAAATATAAATAATGACCATAGTTATTTGTTTTGTTCTAAACTTACTCAGTTTAGTTTAACCGATCCGTCACGGCGGCTCAAAAACAACTGGGTCGTCCGAAGGGGGTCTATTTTAATGGAAAATAGACCCCAGGTATTTCAAAACAAGGCGTTCTGGAATCTTTCTCTTATGGCATCTATCCATCAGATAAATAAATATACTCTATACATTCAGTTTTATTTTAATTCTATCACTGATTTGGATAATTTGGACAAAAGCTCTTTTAGTTTTTTTGTAACTCGTTCTACCTCAAATCAGTTTGTGAGTTCCTTAATATTATTTTCTAAAAATCTTTATTGTAAATTTCCAAATGAACTTGTTGTATGGCAAATTGTACAATAAAACTGATTATCTCTTCTACTTTCTTATCTCTATGAAAATTCATATTGTTATTATAACGTTTTAACAGCTTATTCCATACCATATTCATCAATGACGTCGTAACTGTTGATAATTCATCTGATATATTTTTTATTGTTTGATAGATGCTGTATTTTTTCCATAATTCTGACAAAGTCAAAAATAATGAATTTTGTAATTATCGATTCTCTATTGATTCATCGACTGTAGAATCTTAATGGCATTAGTAGGCAATAAACCACTTTTAAAAATAATTATAGATTTTAGCCAAAAATAAGACAATTGACTTTGTATCATAGTTTGAGGCATTTCAAGAAATATTTAACAACGTTTTCCTAACATTTTTTCTCTTCGACTAAGTGCGGTGCGAATGGTCGTAAATCGAGGTGGTCGTAAGCCGAGAGCTGACTGTATTTTTAATTAAATAATACACAGATATCGTTCTTTATTGCAATTAATGATAATAATAAATGCATCGATATAAGATATTTATCATTAGTTTTATATTTTACAGAACCGTACAAAAAAGAATCAGACATAATCATTTAAACGATAATAATATTTTACGATGATGTTAAGTCATTTTTATTATAAGGTACACGGTATCTATTAATTTAAGTTAGCTTATTCATGGGATGTGCATAATTCCCATCTTATATTATGGGGTTACATATGAATTTTATGACTTGGAAACCATTTGGATCTCGCAAGCTTCCGATAGAGTATCATTGCAATAAATAAATAATTATATTGAAATTCCTTGGTGGGAACTGAATTATTTTATTTTGATTAGTTAACTAACACATGTTTAATAGTAATAGTTTTCAAGATTCAGGTAGTCATTTACGTATTAGTTATTGTTTGTGTTGATCACAAATATGTATATCCTTGATTATCTCTGATTATAATGATAAAGTCATTACGCGTGGTAGAGATGTTTACGATTTGCGTACAAAGGATCGTTTTTTTGTTGTTGAAATTTGCTTAAAATACATCTTGACAATGTATATTTTTTGCGAATGTGATAAATTGCAACAACAGCAGAATATATTTATAGCGATACGATTATGTTGGAAATGGCCAGTCATCAATTTGCAGCCCCATGCCGTCACACCATACAACCGATTCATCAAATTTGTTTACAACCATATTTTTTCGGTTACCGTAAAATATTTACCCATATCCAAACGCACGATTATCGCTCGACTATAAATAATTTGGGCGATTTATAATTGCCAGATTTGCGCACATCAGTGCAGATATCATTCATATCCACACGTGTAATGAACGTTTCGTGCAAAAATATTACGTACAATATTTTTATGGATCGAGGTGATCTAGAAATCCGTAGGTATTGCGCGCGCTTATGCAGATAGACACACATAATAGTCGCCATTATCATCATCATCATCGTAGTCGTCATCATCATCATTATCAGCTGCGTGAAAAGTACACACACACAAAAGACGACTCTATCAAGGCGCAATTGAATCGCATTCAGTGCCAAAAGTCGTCTGGGGTTACGGTCAAACGAGTCGATCATCGTCGACGAGACGAGCCGTCGATCGCGGTAACGATTTTTTGGCACGCGACTGTACGTATTTGGGTTAATTGTCGTATCGAACCGGGACTCGGTGCGTTTGCATAACCGGAAAATTGCACTGATGCAATGGTGGATGCGAAAAATGTCTATATGCATATATCGCTTTTTGAATTTAATTAATTACAATATGAATGGCTAACGGAAATTCTTGTTTTCGTGGCATTATCATGACAAATGTCGAAATTATGGGCGAAAAATTATGATTTTAATGGTCGTAATACGTTGCAAATTGTGCCGCGAAAAGTGATCTAAAATCCATTACATAAAATCAAACCGTAAACCCCAAAACTAAATTGATTTTCCGTTTTTATTTGGGCGTAAAAATATTTTTATCAGTCTTATTAATATTTAAAAGAGATTATCCGAGGTAATGGTAGGGAGGGGCCGTATGGATAATCGAAAAACACTATTAATTTTTATTTCGTTATATAATTCACCCATATATACATTTCTGAAACAGATTTTCATTTCTACATGGTTAATATTTAATAAGAAAATTATTTTTTGTGTGATTATAATAATATTTTTGGTAACCATTTAATTTTGAACCAATATTCAAAGATATTTCTATCAATTCATACCATGGCTAATAATCAACAGGAAGATATCTACTTCTTATTTACGTTAAATGATAAATGTTTTTTTAGCTTTTCCTATCACCACAATTTTTTTCCGGATGAGTTCCGGATGCATTTCCACAATATGTGACGGTGATACGTTCTTTATATAGAATAAGATGTTTCCTTAGACCGGTGGCTTCCAAACTTATTATGCTTATGGACCTTACGGACCTCTTCTTTAAGCAAAAATCCTCAAGTAAAAAAAAATAAACTTAGGTGTCAGATAAATGGTGACGTAAAATTAAATATGAAAACGATTCTGATATTTTAAGTAGTATTTTAGTTTTATATTAGAAGTTATATTTTTAAGTATATTTTTTTAATAACATAAGTAAGTCCCCTTTAGCACAAATTTACAGTCAGTTTTTCTAAATACTATTATAAAAAAAATATTAAATAGGAAGATGTAAAATTTATGAATAATCCAATAAGTAGCTCCTATATAAGTATAGATATATCTGATTTTGTGAGTGAGGGATAAACAAGTAAAGAATATCTCCCAATCCTTGGACGATTGTCAGAATGAAGAGTCTTTAAGTGTCTTTAATAAGGAAGCAAATCTTAATTTATTCTTTTGCATTTTTTAAAGATTTGGAAACTTTCAAAAGAAAGCATTCTCCTCTAAAAATGTTTTACAAGTTTTTTTTGTATATAAAAGTGTGCAACAAACGCAGATATTATATTTTTAATTGGATTAAATTTAATTGATCATCTTCTAGCTTTATTTTGGTTTTTGTTAAATTTGACAAATTATCAAAAATTAAATTAAGCAGCAAATCAATGACTTTAGTTTCAACATAGATATTTTGTGTACTTATATTTTTTGCAGGATGTAAAAATGGCTATCAATATATTTGAATATTCATAATAATGAAAATGGATCACAATTATTTCACTTTATATTAAATCTTTCACGGATCTCTGACGTTGTTCACGTTCTTCCAAAATAATCTTAATTTATCACAGATTCGGAAATTACAAGAATCCATAAGGACCATACAATCCGTAGGGACCAATTTTGAAATCATTGCTTCCAATAAAAGCCAGTTTCATTTTTACAATAAATCTGATAGAGTTGCATATCTTCAGATCGTAAATATTCTTATAATTTATCAGGGGCTTCTATAACACCACTGTTTGCATCGAAAGTTCCCAAATACCATGTCGTTGCTTAAATCTGATTAACCATCCAGATGAGGCGTTGAAATTTATTTTAAAACACTAATACATCATGGAACAACTTGGATAGTTTTTTCGTTTAGAATGACCTGCGTTAGTGTCACATCTCCATCTTTATTTTTTGTTTAATCATATCGCGAACAGTTTTGATGTCAACTTCATATTCTTCGAAAATCTTCGATTTAAACCCCTCTTTTTTTAAATCTTTAATTTTTTTCATAATAATATTTGAAGAAAGTACATTGCACACACAATGCCTATACATATTATTATCTATTTTCATTTAAAATATTCTTGAATAATAATATAACCCTAAAATGATAAAAACATGTTTCGGAAAAGTCAGAAGGATCAGCCGCTCAAGGATATTTAACTTGACAATATAAAACGTACACGTTTCTTTACTCATAAATAGTTTATAAAGCGTTATAGCGTTAATTTTTGTCTATGAATCATGGAGATGCGAGTTTCTGTGATTCTTTAATGGTTAAGGGATGATCTGGATTTTTTTTCTATACGCCATTAAGGCTTGTCCCGATTTGGGTGCATCATTTAAATTTCTTATTACCGGATTAAATTTTTTTAAATCAAAATTGTCTTCTGAGTAATGTTAGCATACATTTTGATAATGGTTGAATCAACTCTTCACAAAAAAATACGGCATACAACGTCTAATGTGTTCTTCATGACGTTTAGGGTATAGTATCTTATACTTCATGATAAAATTAATTTGACAGATAATGATAAAAAAAGAGTAACTGGTACCTAGACACAGCCAGATATCAAATATTAATTTAAAACAGCTTGATTCCTTCTCACGAAAAGCAAAGAAAATTTGTTTAAGCCTCGTATCTCATATTTCTACATATATATCGCCATTATTATATAATATAATGCATTCATTGCATCAGATATATATTATGCATTTGTTAATGGACAGGCTATGGATTTCATCAATATTTGAATGAGATAATTAGAATAAATTATTTATTTAATAAGGAAAATCTCCATAACTTTGCATATGCATGTGTCATATATTTGTTTTCTCGTGTGATTTTTTTTTAAACATATGTGGAACATACACACATTATGTAGCCGAGTTCCCATTTGATTTCTTCTGTAGGAAACTCGGCCCATACACACATACCTTTACCAGATGTCACTGAGAACCTTACGCAGATCTATGTCGGATGTGCTCGATTCGTCTAATAATGCTGTGCGAGCTATTAATAATGCATTTTGTATTTTTTTAACTGTATATTTTAATAAATTAAAAATAAATTTCCAAGTAATAATAGAACCGATTAGAAATTTGCAATCTATACGTACAAATCTCTTCTTCGCGATTTTGCCTCTTTACCTGAAATTAATACATGATTTAATAATATTTTATATGTTTATTATATATATCTCAATTATGCATATGATATAAATACGTACAGTTTAACATTTCAGCTATTAGATGTATTTCAGCTGAAAATTTAAATATATATATTTTATGTGCATTATGTAATATATTTTATTAGTAGATATTTACGACAATGTTCCAGCATGATGCAATTTCCGTATGGATTTCTTGCCATTCCTTCTATGCAAATACAACTTCCTGGTCCAGGACACGTTTCATAATCACATTTAGGTGGATTATCTTTATTTAAGCATGTAATTTCACACATTTCTCCGCATGGATTATATGTTGTATAAGGATCAATACAAAACTCATCTAAAAATCATCATCGGTTATATTAAATGAATATATCCGCGTATGCATTTTTAACATACCGCATTTATCGAATGGAATACAAACTCCATTATTATTCATCAAATATCCATTCTCACAAATGCATCGCGGAATACATTCAGGATGTTCTTCGTCGACGTAGTTAAACGGCACGTATAAGCTCTTGCAAGAAAAATCAATGTAATGCGGAGGACATGCATTATATGTTGCATTCAGCTCAGAACAATCCAATGGAGCTTAAATTTTAGTTTATTAAATAATATTTACATATACGAGTAATTTTATTATTGTATTTTTACGTACGGCATTGGAATACATCAACGCATACTCCATTTGTGTTTCTCCAATGATTCGTATTGCAAATGCATCCGGGAATGCATTCGAATATATCTGAACATGTGATTTTTTTCCCGATTGTGTCGCATCTCTTTTCATAGCATCTATTCGGACATTGTTCAAAGTGTTCATTCATTGGACAATCTGTACATAAACAACTGAATCAATATTTGAATGAAAAATAGCGTGCGATTGATTTTATTGCAACAACAAGGCGGTGTTTATTTTTGCACCTGATGATCGTTTTATACGATCATCAGTCTCGCCATGTACTAGAAATATTATTATTTATTGTATATTAAATCATATTTATGTGCGAAATGTCATATTTACCGCATTGATTATATTCTCCGTGTTGGTTTCTTGCATCCTTTTTGTTTCGTGGTGGATTATCTACGTTATTAGACATGATTTCACTCTCGTTTCCACACGGTTCAACTGAAAAAATAGTATTATCCTGATTTTTTAAATATTTGTTAGCTTGGAATAGAGTTTCAGTGTCCTAGTTAATGGAATCCGTTGATGAAATTGTAAGTTAAATTTTTGGTTATGTTGTTAAAGATCTCAATTCTTTGCTAATTTGTCTAAATGGCTGAGCAAGTAATGATCTTTTGGTAATAAATCAAATGAATAAATTGATTATCTGTTGACTAGATGTCTGGCAAATATGGCTCAATTCATTTAACTGCTTGATGATCGATTGTGTGAAACATATGGTTTTGAAATTCGCCATAAAATGGTGTATAATGGATAGTGAAATATGTTTTTTGTCGATTGAAGTTTTTTTTATTTTCACTGGTGTAGAATATTTTTGTTTTCATCTATTCATGCATTAATTGCTTATTATCGTCAAAATAAATTAGAACGTATTTTTCTTCATTTTCAAAACCTTAGATGAAAACAAGAGGCACGATAAAACTACTCCGTAGCGAGATAGGTTTAGACTATTACAATCAATCCTTCTATAGCGCTGAGATGGGGATCACGCTGTATTAATCCGCACTATAGAATGATAAGTACCCATACAAAATGTTTTGTAAATTATTAAATAAAACATTTTTCTATTCACATATTTTAAATGATTTTATTATATTTTTAGTGTGTTCACGCATGCGCATTAATTTGATTCATCCATATAAATATTCTAATGATTATAAAGATGCAAGGGGAATAGTTCTAACTAATATTCCCCCAGTGTCAAACCACGACACTGCTTAATTTTTAATATTATTTCAGTTGGATTGAAAATTTATATTATTTGTTTATAATTATTTATTCAATGAAGGATAAATGGCGGTAAATTAATTAATTCCATCGCGGTATTGACTTTATTTATGTATTAATAATTTGAACATGGGAATTTAGCGTTTTGTATAATACGGACATGTAAAATAAAGCACAATAGCAGGGACTGTCTCACATACCGCTCTATAGCGGGGGAGCGCTATAGAAGGGTTGACTGTATAATCAATTGTATACCTAAGTGTAGAGCAATTTAACAATGACTGGGACTTATTTCCATGTTAGAGTAAAGATCAAGAAGGATTTTTAATGAGTGTTACTTAACACTTTATGAGCCGCAAAGTTTTACATCAAACCTAGACTGGGGGCCGCATGGTTTCATGTAATGATAATCTAAGCTAATATGCACGTGTATCCATCTGTGGTCAAATAGTAGAATTACATTGTGCATCGTTATCAGAAAACAGCTTTGGCTCTCACGCCAAAACGCGCGAACGGCTCATAACGCTTGGCTACAAAATCACGCCAAAAGGCGTGAACGGCTCATAAAGTGTTAATACAACATGGTATAGAATTTGGTGATTGAACAACCTGTCTCATTCTAGTCTATTCGTCCTCTCCCAGATCAGTTTTCGCATTTCGTGTACACTAGATTTCCTTCACTAAGGCATTAAACAGATCTAATTAGTTGCTTTTAGCAGCGAATCTTCCCATTCAATAGACAGCATCTTCAATTTCTTGAGCATTACTAGATATTCTGGTTGAGAACGTTATTTATTTTTGAACGTGGCAATCTTGACTTCATTCAGAACAGAGCCGATCGGATTAAATCTTAGTTTTGGCTCAGAATTTTGTTATTTTTCTACAGAGAAAACTCATATCCAGACATGAGCCATATTAACATACATCTAAAATATTTTTTACAGCTTCCCGATATCTAGCGCTGTCCATATATTTAGTTTTTGATTCATCAACCTGTCTAATTAAGCTGCTTCGACATGTTGATTAGATTAATTTTAGATCATTCACATTTGATCAGTTTGTGATCATAATATCGTCCATTTTGTATAACAGTCGAGATTAAAGAAAATTAACAAAAAAACAAAAGTAATACAGTTGTAAACTATTTTCTTTTAATATTGTTATCGTAATTATAACTATTAAAACGCAGATTGATTTACATTTTTAACGGACAACGTCCGACACAATTTTGCAACGGCTGCATTAATCACAATGTTTCAATTGTGTCGGACGTGTGTCGACATATCACAGCGTGTGGTCCGAACACGCACCACAATATTTACACGCGTGAAAAAATGTTGGCAACGCCTGATGCCTAATATCAATTCGGGTATATTTTTTAATTAAAATTTGTAATTGAACCCACCGCAGTCTTTGCTCGGTGGGTTCAACAGATACCATTTGTGTCTTTCAGTTAGCCTTGTTCCCATGTGTACGCACATCATTGGATTATCCAGTTTATGTAGCTGCTCTTGCACGTGTCGTCCGTGGATGATGGACATGGGTCGTATACACCATTGTTATGGAAACAATCGATGCGCGTTGACAATGAACACATTTACAAAAAAATATATAATATATATAACATCCATTTTAATATCTCCAATGATCTGTTATCCCACGTGTGCTGTTTATCGGAGGATTTGTGATATTTTTTTACGGTATTTTCCAATTTTTTTTATGACACTCATATTTAAAATTGATTAAATATTGATATGCTTACGTTTTGTATCAGAAAAACATATATTTGTATAAGACAATATAAATAATGCAGTCAAAACACAGTTTTTCCACATGATTAATACAACGTTTACTGAAAATCGTCTCGCGATTTTATCTCATGCACTGAATGGATTGAAAAATATAATATGTTTATATATGCGTCGATTATTAAAATGATTTCTTTGTACAAATGCTCTCTTTGCACAAATGCAACTTACAGATTTGCATAGGTACAGATTCATTGAAATTCATATTGATTTTGATACTGTCGCGACATAAAAAATATTTTTTATGCCGTACGTCTGAATTTATAGCGGTATTTTTAGTGTCATTATAATAAATTAGTTGTCCCTAAATTGGAACCACGTCCGTACATTGATTATCAATCGTTGGTATTTTTTTTTCGGTAACTAATTGGCTCGCCACTGCAATATAATCGCATTTTTTCATGGATCATTTTGAATATTTCCGCATTAAAATGTACTGTTTTAATATTAAAATAATTCAATTTTTAATCATTAAACTAACTTTTATTATATCATAGTTTTTGTTTATAAAATGATCCAATGATTTATTTGTTTTTCCGCCATTTTGATTTCATGATTTAAAGGTTATGTCAACAGTATTGCATTGTTATTACCGATGGATGATTCATGTTTTGAATGCATTATAGTGCAGAACGAATCATTACTTCCCAAGTGTTCGATTAAATGAAAGTGCATCCGTTCAAACAATAGACGATTCAATATAATAATAAATTTCACCGCGATGTAACCATCCGGCCATTGAACAGAATCGCCTAACTGAAGATTGTGGACAAATTACACGCGCGAACAATTCAAAATTCGCGCCAAATCCTCCAGATACACTTGCATCCGGTGACGCGGTACGGTACAAATGCAATTTGCGCCGTAAAAAGTGGATGCACGTGGTTCTATCCTGTTGGGATGGAGGAGGTAACGGTCTGAGCCATCATCGTCTTCGGTTCAATCTCCACGTTGCAGATTAACAACCTCAAATCTCTCGGACGTGCTCACATTCGACCATTCATCTGCCTTAATCGTCCGCTAAGCCTTCCCATCAGGCATGATGGCTCTCTTGTCTTCCTGGTCTGAGTATTCTCGAGTATAAATTTCAATATTAATTGACAACTGTAGTCATCAACATCACGAACAACTGCTCCAATAACGCCGTGATTCATAGCGCAATACCATTTTTAATAATCGACTCATCTTAGATCAATATATAAATAATTAAAATGAAACATAAACGCATTCTCATTGTAACAATTTATCTAAAAGTAGAGATGTATCAGGAAATGCTGTTGCATTTAAGCTTGCTTCATGTAATGTATGATTATTTTATGCATATATAGTTGAACAAAAAGTGGTTAGCAGAGGAAATAATACTTTCTAGTATGTGCGATTAAATTATGCAGGAAATTGCATTAAACTATTTATTAGCAATTGATTCTTGAGCGAAGAAGATAGTTTTTAGATTATGACAAAAAATCTCGCTTAATAATGTATCTACGCATGCGCGTAATTTTATTATGGAGTATCATTAGTGTCAAAATGAAAAAAGATGGACTGAAGGGCAACGAAAGCAAGAGTGAAGCAACACAAATGTTTTCTATTAGAAAACGCATGTCTCGTATCTGGAATACTAGATTGGAAAAAAATATATAGCAGAGGCCATCGCAGACTTCACACGAAGACGCCTCGCATTTATGAAAATATCACTATGATTTATATTTATATACGTCCAATAAAAAATTGTATTCATTTCAAAATGAAACGCCATCCTTACACAATGGCGCCGAATAAAAGTAAAATTTAATGATAGCCCCCGATACGACTCCTGGTTGAATAGAACAGTGAGATACGAAACGCGTACCGATTCCGCGTATAATTGATACGGAACGAAAAAAAAAATATATGGGATAGTTACGAATCTGAGCGAGTTCGTTGCACCATCATCATCAACGAATCCGCTAATAACCAAGGTTCCTTACCCCTATTAATTTTAATTTAATTATTGTTTATATGTTTCTGTATCCGTATCGAGAGTGAAAATGCGTTTAACAAATGATGTGTACCGTGAATCGCACAATAATTGATTGGTTCGAACCACCGCAAAGAAAATATTAACCCTTTGCCCTCGGTAGCGTTATTGCGTAATAACGATATATCAAATTCGTCTATGAAATTGTATAAGATCTCGTTAAATCCGAAATATTACAGTTAAAGTGGCACACATACCCGTAATTGAATATACAGAGTTACGAATACCGTATTTTGTGAATTAGAAAAGTCAATAGTACGTCGTACGCGATGAAACGTTGGGATTAAATCAATTTTTCTCAATAATAAGCACCATATCATGTAAAACTATTAGAATCGCATAGTATAGACTACAAAAAGATATTATTATGTAACGCTATAATTTTTTTCAAGACGTTTGTATAATAAACCGAGTGGTAATATTAATCTCTAACGCAACACGTCTCTTGCTAGCTCTCACCTGTCTCTAAGAGGTCTATCTATTTTTCACTCACTGTGGCTTGCCCTATCCTTGTCGCTGAAATCTACAGAATTTCACTAATGTGTTAGTTTCACTCATTAACACTCAAGCATCCGCTGTTTTCGGGCGAAACTTACACCTAAACCCGTATCTTTTTATAGATTTTGCGCAGCTCTGTAAAAAATGCTTAATAACTTTTTTTCTATTGAAGATAATTTGGTCAAAAAAGAAGTATTATACGTATAGTATACTTATATTAGATTATTAGAATATTTAGATAAGAAATAAAATTTTCGAGCTGTGAAAATGATGATTTATTGTATTTTAGACGATAAAAAACAAATAGATATCTTTTATGTAGTATGTAGGTAATTTTAGCTTTGTAATAAAGGATGTGACAGGTTGTACCACATAAATATTCCAAAAAAGTTATTTTGTTGAATGGATAAACAAAAATCTAAATTCGTTTCAGTCGATGTGTAAGTACTGGAAAGTTTTCGATCCAAATAATCTATTATTTCAAGGACAGTGTTTAGCCATAAATAAATACATATGTCATATATTTTACAAAGGGCAAGCAGAGCAATGAATGAAACTGTGTCAGGTCGTAAAACTTTAAAAGAAAGCCTTTTGTAGCGCATTAGATAACACGTTTCGTGTGAACCCGCGTTAGTGCGGGAGCGGATTTTACCGTTTACGAAAATTTCCGCACTAACGCGGGACCGGGTCCTTGAGTGTTAACTTAAAAGCTTTCAAACGTGGCAAGCTTATCTTCTTAACCTAGCCGTGCCGATGGCGTCTATTTGGGACCACAAGTTTTTTATTTTTCATTATGTTTGAAAATATAAATATAATACAATAATATTCGCTTCTATTGCCATGGGCGCGATGTTTTTTTTTGCTCGCATCCAGTACGATGTGCCGCGTGCGAGTGAAACCATGCACCTGTCATTTACGTGTCATATTGATTAGTTAACAAATCAAAAATATCGACTAAATATTGAAACATAACATGAATAACTATTTGTATTCATAGAATAATCCATTTATTATAAAAAAAAGTCAAGATATTAATGAAGATTTTGTCAAGCCGCCTTGATGGGTCGGTTAAAATCGTAGTAGATAAAGACATTTGTTGATATTGATGACGAAGAATTAAAGCATCATGATGATAAGCAGAAAAGGTTTACTCTATTCGCTTATATGCTGTCCTAGTTATTATTAAAGTTAATAGATATGCCTAAAAGGTGGCGAGCTAACAAAGTATTCGATTTAATAGAATCTCTGACGAGAATTTCATAGTTCTTAAGACACGTGGTGAAAATAGAGGACGTCTTGAATGAGTAATGGTTTAAATTATATCAAAGATCAGGTTAATCAAGAAGGGATAAGGTATATCATAAAAAAAGAACACATCAAGCAACGGTAATAAAAAATGGACCTCCAATGATGTAAATATGTCTATCTTTGAGATGTTAGGCATGATAAATGAAGCATAATAGTCTGGGGAGTGTATAAGCTGCTTAAAACTACACGGAGCTAGATGAATATCTGCATTGTACCTTTACAGGGTGTCGAGATGAAGAAAGTCAAAGATTTTATAACGCAGTCATACATCTGACGATAAGCTGACGAAAGCTAAACAGAAGGGAAAGAGATTAACATTGTGGAAATCATAATGATCTGACGAATGAAAGGTATTTACTACGAGTAGCGAATAATAACCCTTTGAAATGGGATGCTATAACAGAATGTAAAGGATTCCATGGACGGAACATGTCAAGAATACAATCGCACATTAAGTTTTTGTCAAGGAGTGGAATGTTTTTAAAAACCGTATAACTAAGTACTCTGGACGCATCATTCAAGGATTAATGTATCGTTTTCTGAAGGAGTAGGTATCGCTTTCTGCAGTGAAAGGTAAAGGATTCGAAGGTAGACTCCGCAACATGGACTGAATTGGAGGCCCTGGATGGTTCCAGCTCGCCAAAAATAGAAAATTTTATGAAGAAAAGACAGTCACCAGTAGATCGCCTACGTCCGGAAAACGTAGATAATAGTCATAATGAATGAAAGGTGCTACTCTCGAAGATATGAATAAAAATAAGTAAATACAATAGATTTTGAAGATGGCATCAATCCTAGCTTAGATACACGAGAGGATAATGATATTATGGAAATCTATTCAGAGACGGAATAAGTCCTGTGGATTCTGTTGCGTAGCGATAGAGGAAGAGCCAGGTGATGATATATTTAGA